>JAGTTH010006880.1:0-82398 GCA_022606485.1 Agraylea sexmaculata | reverse complement strand
ATAACAGACGATCTTAGTAGACTTTTAGATATGCATGTATGTACACACATTTTGTTTAAAATGAGCACAAATCTTATATTAATAACCCATAAAACTATATATAACTTATTGCCAAACACAAGCCAGAATGAAAACTTTAGAAGAAGACTTTTAAAACTCATTGTCAAAAATGTACACGCAATTTAAAATATTTTTTAAAATTGTATACTCCTGACAATTACCATTGATTCCATTAAAATATATAGTATACTAGTTGGTTAAAAATTGATTCAATACTCAATTTCAAAATCCAAAGTACATTTTAGTTTTTAGAGATGTGCCCTTTTCGACATTACCTATTCAATTACTAATTATTTAGTAATTAATAAAATAGTAATAGCCTAATAAAGAGTTAAGTTAGAAATCGATATTCAACAAAAAGTATTTAATAGGGGATGGAATTTTTTAATGGCGATATATCGATTTAGCCCTTTATATTTCAGAGTGAAATCAGATTTATTTTATCACAAAAAAAATCTGATTGTTAAAGCAGGTGAATAGTGTGAGGATCACCTGAGACTTGGGATTTACAAAAATATAAATAAAAAAATGACTTCCAGATAAGTACGTACACACATTTTGTTTAAAAAGAGCACAAATCTTATATTTATAACCCAAAAAAATATTAAACGTATTTCCAAAGACAATCCAGAATGAAAACAACAGAAGACTTTTAAAACTCATTGTCAAAAATGTACACCCAACTTAAAATATTTTTTTAAAATTGTATACTTCTGACAATTATCATTAATTCCATTAAAATATATAGTATACTAGTTGGTTAAAAGTTGATTGAATACTCATTTTATTTTTTTTAGATATTTTCAACATAACCTATTGAATTATTAATTATTTAGTGATTAATAAAATTATCACCAAAGTTGGAAATCGATATCTAACTATATATTCTGTTTTATTATACAACTGACGAGTGCTGCATTATCATCACTGTCACTTGGGATCCCCCGTAATGCTCTAGTGGTAGTGCATAATGATATAATAATATATGTATTAATAAATGATAAAAAAATGTGATATTTAATAGATTGATTTATTGGGTACTTTTTTATCTTTTAATATATGTAGAAATTATGAAAAAAGGTATTTAACACGCGATAGTATTTTTAATGCCGATATATCGAATTCGCTCTTTATTTTTCAGATGAAATCCGATTTATTTTATCAAAAAAAAAAATCTGATTAGTAGAGCAGGTGAATAGAGGATCACCTGAGATTTGGGATTTACAAAAAAATTAATTAAAATAAATGATATACGATACTCATTATAATTCAGTTTCGTACTCGCAGTAGTATCGATAAGCTTGCTCTGATTGCTATCTGTCGATAATTAGGGAATTAATTAATTGTATTCGATAATATTTTTACACGGGATGTTTGTATACGACAGGTGTGCAGGGGGTGTGGCTTAATATTATGACTCCACCTCCTTTGGCCAACAAATTAGCGTGTGAAATAAATGTCACCTGGTGTCAGAAACCATCTGTCATGACAGGCGGCCATCTTTAAACCAAAACAACACATTGAAAAATATCCCAAAATACACATTTCTCACTTTAAATTCACCTCTTCTCATTTTCAATCTACGAATCTACCCTTTTTGAAATCCAATCAATGATTTTAAAATAGTGCCATCTTAGTAAAGTTTTTTTGATTATTATTATTAAGAGAAAACAGTCGTCTGGAATGCCACAGAAACTACATCTCTGATGGAGCTTTTTTGAGAGGGTTTATTTTTATAGACACAACAACGTGTTAATTGTCTGTCGGTGATCTTAACTATTACTAGTTACACAGGTCACCGACAGAGCGGCTCATTATTAATCGCCACAGTAATTAAGTAAGTAAAGTAAAGTTCAAATCCCGCTCAAGTCAAGATTTTTTCTAATTGATTTGATTGGTTATTACGACTGGGAGATCGGAAATAATATTAATAAAATCCCGATCGATCGTTTACTCTGATTTCCTGGATTGTAAGGTAAATAATGAGAACGATTATTTAATTTATCGGTGATTTGTGTAACTAGTAATAGTTAAAATCACCGATAGACAGTGAATTAATACGTTGTTGTGTCTAAAAACTCTCTTAAGCTTGGGATATCTAGGCGTGCGTCACCGTAAACGTACACCGTAAAGACGATAGTGGAGTTACTTAGCTACACTTATGACGGTTTTTTATTAGTTCATGCTTTGTTTGAGCCTCGGGCGAGGCACTAATTAACAAAAAAAAAACGATCAAAAGTACAGCAAAGCAACTCTATTACCGTCGTAATAATATTGATAAAATCCCGATCGATCGTCTTTATCCAGGTTTACTCCGATTTCCTGTATTGTAAGGTAAATACTGATTATTAAGTCAGTGATTGGTCGGTCGGTTGTGTCTAAAAAACCCTCTCAAAGAAAGCTCCATCAGAGATGTAGGTTCTCTGGTATTCCAGACGACTGTTTTCTCTTAATAATAATACACAAATTGTTAGTTAGTGATGATTCCATTGCTTCAAATCATATCAGGTTGCTGTTTTGAGTATATAATGATTTTATTTTCTGTTGGTAATATGAAAGTGGTCACGGGCCGATGATGACTCCTCCCCAAAAAGTATGTCCAACTGATCATTGTGTGTGATAAAGTGAACCAACGACATGTCATAATATTAAAGCTCACCTCTGCGTGCGAACGGAAGTTGTCTTATTACCGTTTGCCTCTCTTGGCCTTACCTTAATTGTGCGAGCAATAAATGAAGGCCTTTGTCTTTATATTCTGGACTTCACTCACTATTATTATCCCCGCCCAAAAATATTATGTCTTTAGTGAGCGTGTGACTTGGAAATTTAATAAGAAAAATATCCATAAAATACATGATTGATCAATCATAATAATCAAACAATCAACAGTCAAAAGATGAACCCGACAGGATTCATACCTCAGGTTTTATTTATTGTGCTAAAATAAGAACATTTATTTATATACTCCCCGAGGGGCTTTTTGTGAAGATTTTTACAAATTTATATTTTTATACACAACAAAGTGTTAATACATTCTGTCGGTGATCTTAACTATTACTAGTTACACAGGTCACCGAATTAATAATCGCCTCATTATTTATCTTACAGGTAATTAGAATAAATCTGGATCAAGACGATTGATCCTAATGACTTTTTTGGGATTTGAACCAATGAATATAGTATTTGTAGGTATGCCTTATTCCTTGAGCTATTAGTAATATTTTAAAAGCCTAAATTAAAATAAAAGTGTTCTACCTCTAGCACCATATTGTAAATTGAATATTTTGTTGATTTACATTATTTTATTAATATAATTTAATTGCTTTGTTTAAAATATTCAATTTACAAATCATTTCAAATTTATTTTGAATTTATAAAAAATGAGTCAATAAAGAAGTGATGAATAAGCTTGTTTTAAATATACATATTTAAAAATTTATAAATATATTGGAAATTAACACAAAAATATAACTAAAGCTTTACAAGTAACAAGAAGAGGAGTAAATATTTTTTTATATTAAGGTTTAAATTAAATATTTTAGTGCAAACATAAAATTCAATATTAGCTTTTATTATCAGATGACATACTTTTTTACATAATGTATTTTTTTGTTGATATGTATAATAATAGTAATTTATGTATATGTGTGTAAATAAATAAATGAATGTGCCTTGAGAAAGTAACTATTTTAAATCACATATTATTATTATTTATTTTGCTTTGACATTTGTTTTTTTTTGTGATTTTTATATTATTATGTTGTAAAATTCTTTTTGATATTTTGTAAACCATCGTAACGCATTGGATTATCTGTAAGGTTAGGTTAGGTTATAGTTTATGTATATGTAAATAAATAAGTATGTTAACCATTAAAAAAATGTTTTGTAGACAATCTAATATAGAGTAATGTTGGATTGTTTTTATAGCTACGGTGAAATTGTCAAAGTTCATAAATCTGTGCAATCAACACGAACCATTCATTTGCAATTCAAAAGCCTTTGATTTTTTCCATGCGCTTTCGCTTCAGTTTTATATTCGAATATGGGATACATTTTAAAAACGTAAAAAACTAGACTTTCATTACACCGCAATACATAGTGTATTTTGGTACAGGCTGCACTTTCATGCCAAATGCATAAATCAAACCATTTAATTTGTGTGTGTGTATATTTTTAAGGGTGGTTACTTAATAATAATACTGGCCTTGTTTTATGAATGGGATGGGAATTATTACAAAGGCAAACTCGAGAATGATAAAATATTATTTCACACCGAAATTGGAATGAACTTTGGGGCTTCTTGGAGCCCCTGGTCCCCTTTTTGTCGTAGCGGTCGCTAAGTTTTTCCATACTCTCTTTCTCTCCGATATTAAAAACTTTCACCGCCTTCGGAAAAAAAACCCACCCAGAAATGCAACGCAGATGTCAAACTTTTCCAAATTGAAGCAAAATGAGAACGGGTGTTTTATTTATTCAACAGGAACTCATCCCCTTTGCGTGTTCATGAAGTAATAATATGTTATTTACAATAAAACAAACTAAAACTATTTAGTATAATATAATTTGATTTCTTCAAAAATATTAGATGAAATATCATTGCCATTGAATTAGCCACTTGTAAAATATGATAGTATAGTTTTACGGTGTGACAAACCTATTTACTCTACACATATTTTTTTAAATACATGATATTTCCTCATAATTTTACATGACGCTTCATCATTTTAAGAACAAAACTATTGGATTTCATATTAAAATAAATAATTACTAATATCTGTACGGTAAATGGCAAAATTTAGATATACTTATTAGAGAATTTAATAATAAATATGTTCGCATTTACCGATACCACCGATATATTAGCTGGCCATACAACTGGATGTTAAAATATCAAGATGGAAGACCATGCCGATGAGTATGACAAGTTGTATAAGACTAGCTTGGTCCATCATCTTCATATTTATATTATACATCCAGTCGTATGACCCAATAATATTTATGTATCTAATAAATATATATATATATATATATATATATATATATATATATATATATATATATATATATATATGTTATGTGTTATAAAAAATGCTTATTCTGCAATGTATGATAATTTGTGTATTGTTTCTTATCCACGGTATTATAGCGTCATCTTTATAAGTAAATAGAGATCTCCTTAGATCAGAATAATGCTTTCAGCGAGCCGATAAAATATGTATAGACTGATGATTATTCTTATAAGGCAGTATGAAGGAGAGAGAAAGTCTAAAACGTTTTCAATCAAGCAAAAAGCCACGAAGAAGGGAGAGTGTCAGTCGAAGATAATGGACGACCTTTCCCGGGATTCCGTTATGAGCTAAGGTTTTGTTGGGGTTTATTTACGCTTGCCGAAGTGATAAATAAAAAAAAATACCGGAAAAACCTGGCCGAGAATAACTTGTGTCGCTCTTTGAGAATATCGGGGATATTTGATTTTTTTTAACAAAAAATTCTCTTTTGAGGTCGGTACAGTTTGTTGTACAGCTACTATACAGAGTGGACTTTAAACTAGTGACGTTTTTTCATGGGTATGTATATTAAAAGTATGATTTTTTATCCAAGATAAAAATGAAAAATTGACTGTTTGAATTGAGTGTAAGATATACTTTTTTAAAATAAATAAATAAATAACAGCTGTATTGTTAAATGTGTAAGAAATATGTTTGCCACTGACGGATGCATTGTGAAATTAGATATTAAAAATTAATGGTAAAAAAACTAATAAAATAACCAGTGAAATAGCTCGATGGATAAGGAGCATGACAACAAATACTGGACATGGGTTCAAATTCAATAAAAAAATCTTTGATCGGTTATTACGATTGGAAGATCGGAAATGTTATTAATAAAATCCCGATCGATCGTCTTGATCCAGGTTTACTCTGATTTCCTGGATTTTAAGGTAAATGATAAGAACGATTATTTAATTTATCGGTTATTTGTGTAACTAGTAATAGTTAAAATCACCGATAGACAATGAATTAATACGTTGTTGTGTCTAAAAACTCTCTTAAGCTTAAGATGTCTAGGCGTGCGTCACCGTAAACGTACACCGTAAAGACGATAGTAGAGTTACTTTGCTACACTTATGATCGGTTTTTTATTAGTTTATGCTTTGTATCAGCCTCGGGCGAGGCACTAATTAACAAAAAACCAATCAAAAGTACAGCAAAGCAACTCTATTACCGTCTGTCATTACGGTGCACGCCTAGAAATCCCAAGCTTTAAAAAGCCCCTCGCCGTATAAATATTCTATATTATACGTACTAAATATTGGTATTTTAAAGTTAAGTTGTGAATGGATTAAGGACGAATTTCCGCTATATTTATGGATAAATTGTGCGATTGAAAGCATCGTTAATATGAAGACCCAGTAACGTGTTACACAAAATCACGCTAACGATGGTCCGTAATAATTATAAACGACTGTAATATTATAGTATGGGTGGGAAAGTATTTTTTATTGTATTATTATAGTAGTGTTTAAAGGATATAGTTCCCCTTTAGACGGACCGTCCAGGGTGCTAATGAGGGAACCCTTCGCCTATAAATCCACACCGGGAATATAACCTGTCGGTGTAAAGGACATGACTAATTTACGTGTCGACCACATTATGATTTATGACGATGGATATTATAATAATTTGGCGAGTAAATAGTTTACATAATATTGATAGATGCGAGATTTAACCGCCAACGTTGTTGCAACGGACGATTCTAGTGCCAATTAGTGTCGTTTGTTTCAACGTCTAGTCGCTAATGAGCGAAATAATTTAGTTTCATTTGAATGCGGGCCCCTGTGTCGGTAGGGGGTCTTCTCATAAATAATGCCAAGAGACAATGGAGCCTCGGCCAGGACTTTAAAGGAAATTTTTAATATGCGAATATATTGCCATTGGTGCATACAAACAACGTCTCTGACCACATTCTTGCCAACATCATATTTCATCAAACGAACGCCTATTTATTATTTTTTATCAACCCCACACATGGGATAGTCACAACTCTTATCACAACCACTTCTACGTATTGAATGGGAGGGTATGTTAAGAGTTTGGCATTAGGGAATATGTCTAAAGCAAACACAGTAGGGAAGAGCTTATCCCTAAGTCAACGAAGGGTCTTCTTTCGAAGAGTTAATACTGTCTTCTCGTCACATTGTGTTATATATGGTTTTACATCAAAATGATAAATCTACGGTGGAATATTCATTTTACTAAAAAAAATCCAGGTATAATAGAATCACAAAACAAGTTTTTTTTTAAATACGCAGACAAAGTCAATCAAAATCAGTTTCGCTTTAAGCACTGTGTTGTGTAGACGCCTAAATATTGTAATGGATAAATATAAAGAACGAGCAGAAATAGTGACAATATAATTTTTTTACGTTATAGGCAATTTCTTGGTTATGTTGCGTTTAGATCAGTTTCGCTTTAAGAATTGTGTTGTGTAAACAACCCTATTTTATATAGGATAAATATACGCCTCAAGAACAAGCAGAAATAGTGAAAATATAATTTATAACGTTAATAGGCAATTTTTTGGTTATGCGACGTTGAGTTCAGTTTTATCATAAGTATTGTGTTGTGTAGACGCTCCAATTTGATAATCGATAAATTATAAAAAAATATAGTGAAAATTCAAAACGGTAGGTGGAGTTTTGCCCTACTCGTTATAACTTAATTAAATTGTATTATAGAAGTGAATTGGCGCGGTTTCTGCTTGCTTCATTTGACTGTTATTTTTTTTTTGTTTTTGTGCCAACATAATGTGTTTAAATGGTAGTTTTGATAAAGGTAAAGCGTGTGTGAAATACAATCTTTTTGTCCTGCTCACAGTAATTCAGTAGAAGGTCGTTAGTGCACTATCTTTTACACTAGACCTTCGTGAGTTGAAATTTTATCTGGCAAAACTGCCGAGGCCGAGCAAACAAAGAGGATAAAGATTTTCATGAGTAACTGCGCGATTTCCTTTAGCTGATTTATGTAAAAAGAATGTGTCATACATGGAAGAACAACAAACGTGTGGGCGCGATAAAAAAATCGGCAACACGGTAAATTTCAATAGACGATTTATGCCTGTCGCATAAATCACCGAAAGCTGTAAACACGGACTACGGTTTTTCACACCGTGCAAGTTTGACGAGGCTTCGATAAATACAGAACAAACAATGTGAAAAATCGATATGTATATATATAAAAAAATTACTCACTTCCATATAACAAGAGCGCCTATAAAAACTCCTAGAGCCAGCAGAAGTGAAAATAGTCCAATGAGTGCAGGCGTTTGGAATGACGGGTTGCTGTGGTATGAAGCATCTATCGTCTGTAAAAAAAAAAGAATTTTAAAATTATTATTATAAAAATAAAGCGGTGCATTCGTAAGTTTATACAGGGAATAAAATTACATATTCCGAATGCGCAAAGTTACGCGGTGAACTAAAGAGAAACTCTGCGAACAAAGCACTGGCAAAACTTTACGTTGCGCGGAAAATGTATGAATTTTTTTCTGTCGGGCTTAATATCATTTCGAGCAACAAATGCTGGTGAATTATTTTAAAAATATTGTATTTTGGGCGGTTTCCATACGATGACGTCGATAGATTACTCGCCGCTGGAATGTTTTTTTTATTATATTTATTTGTAGGATATACGGAGAGCTTAATTACAATTTCCGATTGGCTCACGAACGAGGCATTATTTACGGTGTTGTGTGCGTTAAGAAGGTAAATTTATGAAATGATTACATTAAGTTCGTGCGTTCGATTTAATGTCTTCATTACGAAGAGTGTTCGTCGTAAAGAGTATTGTTTTATTGACACGATCCTCATTACCTTACAAATGGAATCCTTGGAGGACATCGCCGCAGGATATCGACATTTCGTAAATAAAATTGGGCAAGTAAATATACCTCATTAACATAATATCGTGTCGAAGAAAGCGACGATGGGCAGTATGGGAACTAGCATTACTAAGAAACAACAATAAGAATATAAAGTGATTAGGAAGGCCGATGCTGAGGATAGTGTGGTATAAAAGATGAGTACAAGATCGCTTGTTAAAGGTAATTTTATACCATAAATCGACTACAGGACGTGAGCGTAGACACGCTCTTTTGATAACTCAATCTCATCGATAATATTCTTCAACAACATCTACTGGTTTCTAATAAATTGTTTTTTTTATTTATTAAAAAAAAATGAATTGAAAAAAATATTTAATTGGCTTTTTGATATTTCATATAGTGATATATAAACTCTAGTAATTTGAAAATTTACTTTTTTTTAAATAAAATAAAAATCCATTAAGAAAAGGGTTACAAATTGCGTTACAAAAAAAATGCGGTTAAATAAAAAAAAAATTAATAATAATATTTTGCTTAAAATTTAATTAATTTTGAAAAATATAACACGGTTTAAATTTTATAATATTATACAACTGATTTCGTGTAAGTGTATGGGGTAGACTTTTAATCAATAGAAATATTTAAATAATTATAAAACTAAAAATACCAAAACTGCGAATTGGTTTGATCAAAAGTTCTTTTTACACCTTCATTTTTTTTAATTTAATAATTTTGGATATAAATAATTTAGGTAGATTTCTGTTAAAATTACATATTGGAATTTATAAATATATATATTGTAATCAATGAAAGCTGTAGTTTACAATTTATCGCAAGATTTATTTGCTGAAGGACAATTCAATATGAAGTAAAATATAATATATTTATTTTGAAAATAGGTATAGGTTAAAAATATTTTTACAGCACTTTTCGTGATAAATGCAAATTTCAATTTGTTTCCACTGATTATAATATTTAGGCAACCGTATTCTTTCCTTTATTAATATATTAAGAATTAAAGTGACTATATTTGATTGCTTATCATTTTCCTCCATTTTTGTATACGAACGTTACAATTAATATTATATATCAAAATTGTTTACATATATACTGAATATAGGCAATAAAAGTTTTTTTTTTTGATAAATTAATAAAAGACAGTATTTTTTGTGAAACGTAAAGACGACGTTGTTGGAAGGCTCACCTGTAATTTGTATAGCGATCACCGTGTAATTTACGTGCTATGAAGGTATCGTTTGAAGTGTCCGCCCGGAACATCTCAATCGAATAACGACTTTACTAACGGCTTTCTATAATAAAATTATGTCTATATTTTATAAAACTCCTTTAAGATGTACTTTATTATTAATCAATTGGAAAAGTATGATATTTTGCCGCAATGAAAAAAAAATGTGGGAGACGATGATTAATTCATTAGCAAAGGTTTCGTATGATGACGCTGCTTTTACCGCTCGTACTGTTTATCTGTCACTTGTTGATTTGTCTAATAACATTACACCGTCTTTCCCTTAAGTAATACTTCATATATGACTTATTAAGATTAAGATTAGACACCCTTTTTTGATAAAACTTCATATTGTTATAGTTTTACTCAGATGTGGGTATTTTAGGCAAATACATTTTATTATTTAAATAGAATTACTTCTTTTATCAATATATTGAAAGTTAAAAAAGGGCAGCTAGAGTATAGGAAGACCATCTTGAAGAATTTTTTTCCATCGGTATAAACTATAATATTTTTTTTTGGTGTATAATTTAAGTTATTTTATATATGAGATATTTAACTATTATCAAGGCAATTGATTGACTTTTTCGAAATAGTAAAATGGTACTATATGACCGGCAACTAATGTAGATTCATCTATTATCTATAACACATTTCATGCCTCTGTAAATAGAAGGTATTTAATCGTAAATTGTTATATGTTATAAATAATAACTAACCGAGTGACACGTGACAAGCAGTGTTAGCAGATTGAATATGTGGCTCAGTTTCATAATGACTTAAGAGCACAAAGAAATAATTTGCACTTACGATATTATACGCTGGAGTAGGCGATATGTATAATATGCGCATGTAGTAGTGACGACCACGTTCCAATGTATGAAAATAATACGCATAACACTTCTGTGGTAGGTAAACTAATGTTCATTCTCCATCAATTGGTAGTAGTAATCTGGTTAAATTTAGATCTCACTAGTGTATTGAAAATGGTGTTATTGCGATGAAGTGATTAAGCATATTGTTCTTTAGGGATGGCTGTCATCGAGCCAGAAGCTAACGGCCGCACTATTAACCTATTTAGAGCCTCTGCCAGCATCTTTATCCTGGCAATCTCTGCAGATAATCTGATTTATTACCCAACGACGGGCGTTGTAAACTGCAATTTGTTTCATAATATATGTACACGATCCTCGATACGACACATTAATTTGATTCAGCTCCCATGCACACCCTGCGAAATAGAATATTATACAGTTTAACTATATTATCTGATTCGTGTAGTGAATACATTGAATATATTTCAATTAGGGCACTTGGCAAGAAACTAGTGTTGTCCTCGATAATTTGGGCTTATCTTAACAGCTCTTGATCTCAGCTTGGCATGAGACACATTCATGGAGAAAGAGTCGCAAAATTTACATTCTGTGGAGCGACATTTCGACATGTTTTAAAGGCTTTCTTGGCATACTGTTTGGACCAGTGACGGTGCCAAATTCTTGTCCCATTTCAATACAAACACTTAACATTTTATTACACCAAACATAATAATCATGATTAATTGTATAATATGGATTTACCGAAATTGTAAAGAATTAATGAGAGATTTGCAACTCGATACGATTTTAATGAAATCTTGTGGATTCAAATAGTTCATAAATTATCTATCAATTAAACTATCGAGTGGGCGAGAAAAGAACTCTCTACATGAATATTTAGACTGTCGAGATTGTTTCGCGACTTTTTTGTAGTTAATTGTATTTTTTATTATATCAAATACAGGCCTGGGTACGATTGACAAACCTTGGTAATCACAGTCACTAGTCAAACAATATAATAATAAAGACAAAAACACATAAAATATACAAATAAAGGATGGTCGTATATCAAATTAGTTAAGTGTTTGAATATTAGAACAAAGAAAGTTAAACAAAAGTAAAATAAATAAATTAAAAATAACCTTTGAACTCGTATTTTTAATGATTCATTTTGTAGATTTATTTTAATACTTTGGCTAAAATAGTTAATTTTAAAAGATGCTTTTGTGTGATATTATACAAGTTATATATGGATAAGTGGATAAGGATTTTTAAAATAATCTTCATTATGGTTGGTTGGAAAAATAATATTTAGTATGTTTTGAAGCAATTTCAACTTATAGTTTTCCTTTAATTTAATGTTGAATCAATCAAAAGCAGAAAGTAACCGTGTGTTTCAAATACATATACGTAAGATTAAGTAAGTCCTCAAATTAAAATTTTATAAAAACGATTTTGTGTTAAATATCCAAGATGTTTCTATGAATAGGCAAATACAGAATTAAATAATACATCTTGACTGAGTGAGAAAGATTTTTTAAAAATAAAAATGTGCCAATAAAGATGTGTACAACATTATTATAATCAGCAAAAAATACCGTTAAATGGTCGTATTTACCAAACTACAAGTTGTTATTATCGCTGTTAAAAAAGTGTAATATATTTTGTACGATTGCGAAACTTAGTTTTTAGAAGCGATAACAAATGGAACGATGTTAGAGGAGAAAGCTTTCAGGATGATGTCCACAAAAAAGATGTTCTTTGGCGAAAAGAAGTTGTTTAAGATTTGTAATGAGTGTGGTATTATTCGCGCGGTACGGTTCAACCGAGCGACACAAAACTTGCTTTACTTTTATTATGTCGTAAAGGTACAACTTTTCGATAGTTGTTACAGACCCGAGGCTTTCCTTTATAAGAGGGACAATTTCAAAGGCTGTACTACTTTTTTCTTCTTCGTGCTTGAGGCAACGCACATTGGCGACTGTAAATCACCCGAGAACACGCTGTAAACTTTTATCCGCAAACCGATGTAATACACTTCTTTTCTGAATTCGACTATTAGCATATCTGTAGGATTATTTCAGAATATATTTATTGTGTTATTGAAAGCCTCTGAACAATATGTTTGGTGTTAAAAAGTGCGGAGAGACCAGCACGAATAACAACAATGGCAGCGATATAGATCCGACTTAATATGAAATTGACACGACAATGGTGTTTCTGTCTCATTATTTTGCGCGCCCACCGGTGTATATTTATACATATCGCCTGCTCCAGCGTATAATATCGTAAGTGAAAAAAAAACTTTATGGAACTAAGCCACATATTGTATGTATAAAATGTATGAAACGTCAACAAATGTTGATTTTCAATCATTAAGTGGGACTTTATCGAAAAAGTAAAATAGTCCTATTTGACCGGCAACTAATGTAGATTCATCCATTATTTAAAACACATTTCATGTCTATGTCAATAGAAGGTATTTAATCGTAAATTGTTATATGTTATAAATAATAATTAAACCGAGTGACGACAATTAATTATACAGGATGAACTTGAACAGACTGAAAATATTTTAGGGGGTGGTAGGGTATCGCACAAATATTTATTAAAAATAAAAAACATATTGCTTAGTTCCTAACGTACTTAACAGACAATACAGACGCGACGGTCAATACTTCTATTATTTATCTATTAAGATGAGTTACTCTTGGTTTCTTATTTTTATAGAGCAAATTTCAGTTGCAAAATTTTGTAGTGACTGAGTACTTGGGTAGGTTTTGACCATCATAAAAATAGTATTTTAAAGAAGAATTCACGGACTGACTATATATGAATATATATATATATATATATATATATATATATATATATATATATATATATATATAAATATACATTCATTATGGTTGGTTGGAAAAATAATATGTAGAATGTTTTAAAGCAATTTCAACTTATAGTTTTCCTTAATTTAATGTATATATATATGTATATATATATATATATATATATATATATATATATATATATATATATATATATATATATATATATATATATATATATAATAAACAATATTACATATAGTGCCTTTGAAAGGACAATTTGTATAACGGATCATTGAACACCATGATGAAAATTGTAATCGTGTTCATATTGATCTGTCAACTCGAAAACGACGAATTTGAATATGATATGAAGCACACGTGTAATGGAATATACGATTGCCTGTCACAAGGAAAACGGTTCTTATTAAATTTCAAATTCAACACCTTCAAAGCTGAATTCGAGGAAAAGCGTTTCTTTTGATGCGAGTCACGTACAAAGCGACACTTCCTTGAGAAAATTGATTAACGGGCACAATCATTATTATCACTTATGAATTATGGAATTATAAATATATTCAAACATGTCTCGGATCTATTTTTTAACTAGATTATTTAAGGACATTTTTGTTTGAATTTATACCGTTGGTGATCACTTTAACTAGTATTTACACAAATTAATTAATTGGAATGTAACCGATCGAAATAATACAACCGCAATGCGAAAAACAATTAAATATTATTGGACAATGGTTAATTTTTTACCAAAATATAGGCACACCGATAGTTGAATTGTTATTACGATTGGGAATAATATTCATAAAATCTGATCGGTCGCCTTGATCCAGGTGTACTCTGATTTACTGGATTGTAAGGTAAATACTGAGGCGATTATTACTAGCTACACAAATCACCAACAGAAAATGAATTGAAATATTTTTGTGTCTAAAAAACCAAATTTGTAAAAACCCCTCGTATATATGAAGAAAAAAAACAAAAACTCAACGCTACTCCAGGGTATCAGAGTAATTCTAAGAAAAGTTAATACAATATTTTAATTTGAGCTTATGGCCAAGATGTCTGTAGCTATGCTTGAATGCTTCTTGATTATTATATTATTTGTTAATTTAATATGTACATGCATAGTTGTTTGGTTATAATTGGAGACTTATCAGATCGCTATATACAAATTGCTTTTGGCAAATCTGATCATTTGCCCTTCTAACGAGTCGGATCCATCAGATAATTGAAAGCATCCACGAGGATATAAACTAGGCGGGATATTCAAATCAGGATGAAAAAGTCAATGTAATGCTCTATTAGACATTAAACGGGCAAACCGTTCACATATAAATTGAGTTGAAGGGGAAAAATCTAACGACATTAGGCCGATACTGCGGCTGAAATAACTAAGTCTTTATCTGTCAAACGGATCTCCGGTTTTCGTAAATGTATTGGGAGATTTTCGCTCGGTTCGAAAATGGTATTTTCTATAGGCTATTTTCTCTTCTTTCCCTGAAAAGGCTCGAGATAGGACGTTTTCAATATCCGCCGAGCTTATTTTGATGTATTCGAATATACGTATATGTGACAATTAGGTTGATTTTTTTTAATGTTACATTGTTGTATTGGAATGGAGAAAACAGCTTTAAGCGGAAGGAAAAGGCTGTGCTTGGTTATCGGTAATGTCGCATTAGGCAAATGAGACTCGTCGATGTTGTTATCTGATGATGAGAACACCGAACGTGACCGATTCTTACAAAAAGAACCCAAGCTATACAGAAAAAAACCCTGCTAATTAATAAAAATAGGGAATATAAACGGCAGGAAAGTAAATATTGTGCGGTACAAGGTTTGTCATTAGAGGAAAAGGAACTTGGACAAATAGCCCGAGTCGTGGGTCACTTATCATGATTTGGTCGAAAAGGTTTACATAAAAGGGTTATATATAGTGAAACGACATCTCTATCTGCTAATGATACAATCTACACTCGGGTTATTCAAATATACATAAAAGCCATTTGTAAACCATCAGATATTCAATAGGACCACCTTCATTATTTAAATTCAAACCCAACACATTTTTTATGCTACTCACATAAAATCGTACTTGATCACATAATTTCATCAGCATGCTAGTGCTAGTGCATTGATGAATTGAGAGGTTATTTATTTATTTATGTGGTCCACGAGGATGACTACTATGTCAAAAGTATATAATAAGACATAAATATTGTGAAAGTTACATCAAATAAATGTCTTTAATTATGGAATTCCACCCAGATATCTACAATATAAATAATATATTTATTAAAGGTTCAAAGTCATATATAATCAACTCAGTATTCACCTTACAATTCAGAAAATTCATAAAAAGAAAAAAAAGAGAAAAAACATGTATCAAGACGATCGAATGGGATTTTAATTCTTGATTCAACTCGAAATAAATTTTTATAACACGAAATATTAGTGTTATTTTTTATTTAAAAAAAAATCAAAATTCACAGGAACGTCTTAGGGTAAAAGCATGTTTGTAAATTAAAATAACAAATAGAAGAATATTTGAAAAATAGGTGACAAGTGTAAAGTGTTAATATTATTTATGTTGCGCTTATTTCCTGAGCTATCATCACAATTTTTTTTAAATTTATTAAAAAAGAGAAAACAGTTCTCTGGAATACCAGTGAGCCTTCATCTCTAAAGTGTATGATTGCATATTTACTCATTTTAACTACAAATTAGGTACGTATTTACAAAATATAGAATAAGACATAAAATAAAGTATATATGAAAAGTAAAGTAAAGTGTGTATGAAAAAGGTAAAGTATACATATGATGTTTTGAGTCAAATTTTAATAAAATAATAGTCCTATAATGATAAATTTAAATTCGGCAAGGGTATTGTGATATAATAATAGAAGATTGATAAACAAAAATCATATGTATATACTCGTTGATTGTAGAATTGCAATTATGTGCTTGCGTCATATTATTTAAATCGCTTTAGCCAGGGTCGTGTTGTAATTGAGATATATGAAAGAGTCGGTGGCGAGTGCAAAGGGTCATCAAAATGACCTCATGATTTAATTTGGGTTAAATCATGAGATAAATCAGTACTCTAGAACAATGGGAAGAGTGTTTGAAAGGGTTTATTATATTAGCATAGCATAATTCAATGATTCTACAGGTGCCGTGGGCAGAGAACATGTCCACCTCTTATCTCTACAACACCGGGGATTCCACAACCAAACATATACTTTTAACCTGTGTATTTATATAAACTATTATTTGGATATAAGCTGGAAATCATCATACTTGCATAATCGTTTCACGGAGTATAAAATGCACGTTTTTAATATATAAACATGGATGTAGTTGGAAATTTAACGACTTTAGAAGAGTTTCACGGCTGTATATATATTGGACTGTGTGGTGTGTGGGCGAAGTATTGTAATGTAATGTACAACTACTAGAAAGGAACAACAACTTCAGGTATTTTATACAGTGTAATGTATTCAATATATAAATAATAATGGGTTATTTATTAAATAGCAACACGCTTTAACTTGAATCTATAAAAATGTACCTATAGCTGTGAACTGTACGTACATATATTTCAATATTTTGGCGATTTAGAAGAAATATCGACAGATATATATGTGAAAAAAAATATATATGTTTGTCTCAAATGGTGTTGAAATGAGACTGAAAGATGAACCCCAACCCATACATGTTCAAGTATACCTGTACATTTATGTCTGGCTTGAGATTTTATATGATAGGTTATAGGTATTTGTAGTAAAATAAGCAAGAGATTTTGATTTGAAATTAATCGTAATATGTAGAAAAAAAATATTCTGTGATATCACTACGTGAGTAACGTGTTAAAAACAATCGGCCATTGAAACTATACCTTTATGAACAAAATACTCTTTATTTCTTATGTATGTAGAGAAAATCAAACTTTAAATATGTTTGTATGCCTAGAAGATACAACTCATCAACTTGGGTTAAAATTTCATATGCCTTCCATTTGCAATAATTTTAAAACTTGATAATTTCCTCTAAAAAAACATTAAAAAAGAGTACTGTCAAAAAAATAATTTTCCGCTTATTTAGTGTATAAATAATTGTAGGATTAGGTTAGTTTTTCTAAAATGCGTCATACGGCCGTATTCCATATAATAGTGAAATGAGAAATTGTGCGTATACGAATAGAGCTAGGCAATTAGAGCTTGGCAGTATTGGTGTACACCAGCTCTATTCCTAGACGCACCAATACTATAAGCCCTAGCACGACTCATAAAATTGTAAAACTGGTTAAAGCTAATAATTATCAAATATTATAAGATACGTGATACACAATATTATATTGATTTTTTCGAACCTTTTATGTGGGGGCGGTTTAGTGGAAAAATTCAACAGATAGCCGCTTTACTACTATGCAATCTGCGGGGTATAAAAGTGTCGTAGTAAAAAAGGGAGTTGATCGTAAATAAAAATAAAAAGCAATAAAGTTGAGGCGCCTGTAGAGAAAAAAGCGACCCGATGTCAATTCCGTTTGCGCCATTTATAAGTCATATCTGAAGCTAAAGGGACGAAACCAATACGGAAGAAGCCTTTGTCGTCTTTGAGAATGGCTAGTACAGTGAAGACATTTTCAATATTCCTATTTTGTGACAAAAAAAATACATATCGAAATAAATGATGACATCGCCACACAGAGTTTCTTTAAAGAGTATTTTTATTTCGATTGAAATATTATCATATATAAATGCAATCTTTTTTTTCACCCAATATTTGAGGAAATGTGTTTAAAGTGATACACTGAGTCGAGTATAAAGCCTCGGGGTTACAATGCTTTTGTGAAAACTACTTTCTATATTATTGTATACAATGTAGCAATACTTCGTATATGACTTATTCGATTTTTTCCCCTCTAAGATTAGACACCCTTTTTTGATAGAACTTCATATTTTTATAGTTTTACTCAGGTATTTTAGGCATTTACATTTTGTTATTTAAATAGAATTGCTTCTTTTATCAATATATTGAAAGTTTAAAAAGGGCAGCGAGAGTAACGGAAGACAATCATAAAGATTATTTTTTTTAACTAACTATAAACTATATATTATATATTTTTTGGTTTAAAATTAAGTTATTTTATGAACGAGAGATAGTAATATCAAGGCAATTGATTGGAAATGATTAGGTAAAATTCCCATCGATTCTCTAGATCCAGTTTTCCAGATTTTTAAGGAGGATAGAGTTAAATATACATTTTTATTAAATAAAAACAAATATAAATAATTAGTAAAAACGTCTAATCGGTATGGGATCATTCAGCGCAGGGTCGATTCGGGATTAAGTCCGGGATTCCTAGGCGTGCGTCGTAGAGACGGTAATAGAGTTGATTTTCTGTACTCTTGACCGTTTTTTTTGAAAAGTAGTGCCTCGCCCGAGGCTCAGACAAGGCATTAACTAACAAAAAACCGATCACAAGTGTTGCTAAGTAACTCTACTATCGTATTTACAGTGACGTATGCCTGGGAATCCATTACTTTAGGATAGTTCGGCACAAAAAGAATATTGATTTTCAGTAATAACTAAAGCTTTGATTATTATCAAAAATTGCGTTGAGTAGTAATGGACCCGTATCTTATTTATTATATATTCAAATAATATTTTTGCAAAATGGGATATAAGACTATTATGTATTTTCTTTTACGACGTACATATATGTACTTGTATCGAAGAAATTTATATGTAAAATACGCTTTTGAGCCCTGGAGTGACCATTTCTAACACAGAATGGCCATAACGCATAGATTAAGAAGTTTTCCGAGGGTATCTGAATATATATATAATGCCTCGGGACATGCCGAACGACGCGAATTCAAGTGTAGGGGTGTCAGTTGTTAAAGAGACTACTCCCCCATATTATATGGAAATGGGTTCTTGAAGTAAAGAAGTTTTCACCACAGCTCCAGGCCATGTGTACAATATACCCTGTGCATTCAATCCATGTTTATTAGTGCGGTTTACCATGTGCAACCCCTGTAATATGCGGGGGTTGGTAAATATGCACTGAGGTTGCTACTGCATCAGTCTTATAGTTAAACACCGTATCGATATCAAAATAGCTTACACTAGTGGAAACAAAGACCTGATTAATATGCTCAATACAAACATTAAGGATTGTATTAAATATCAATATCTAAATATCAGGAGATTCAAATAAAATATTGGCTTTAGTTTAATTTAACCTATAGTTCATTCACAATTGTATATATTTGACCATTAAAGGGTATCGCAATCATTTAGCAGAATTACAACCTCTTTGTTCGTTATTTAATTAAATTAGATCCTAAAACAACACAAAATTTAGTATTCAATATTATCGCAGGGGAACTTCTGAAATGTTAAATAGAATTTGTGCAAAAACTATTATTAGTCGCGCTTCACACAAACGTTTCAATTTTATTAATTACAAATACTTTCAGCTGAACAGGCATGGTCAGAATAAAACAATGGATCGGTTCCAAAGTGCATATTTACCAGGCAATCAATTTAAAATTTACAGGTGTGAGGGCACAAACTAGTCAGCTGAAAAATTATTTTTTTTTACAAAAAAAATGTTCGGATATTAAACAGACCGAGAGTAAAAAAAGGTAAACTCCCCGAGGACTGTGCGAAAATAGTCCAATGGTGAGGAAATTACCTCTGGATAAACTCTATTCATCCGTATCGTCGAAATGCAGTTTGAAATTATTTTTTCCACCCCTCAACTATAAATGTTTATGGGGGGATATTTATCAGCACCGTTGAGATTTCATCAAGTACTTGAATATTCAAATAAAGTGATATTTTAAGTACCTATACTAATTATGAAATTAACCTTTTGCAATCATAAGGACTTAAGCACAAATTTTTCAATAGTTAAGTTATGCTACAATAAACACACTTATTTCATTGCATTCCTTATAAACATATTTTTTTACAAAAATGCTTTTGAGTGCTTTTTTCTAGGTATCAGAATTCTATGGAATAGTAGACTATCGGAACATATTTATTCATCATGGATTAGGAACATTTTTAATCGATTTAAAAAACAAACACTTAATTTGTGACAATTTTCAAATAAAAGAAATAGTGTTAAATTCTAGGTGAATTGAAAAATTCGCGTAAATGGATGCCGCCGATTAGAAGCCAGAAAACTGGATGTATGAGTACTGGACGGAAGATGGCGAACCAAGTAGACGAGTCTGAATGAGACAATTAGTGCTTGGTCTGGTAATATTTTTTGTTCGTAAAAACAGATAGTGTTTATTTGGATAAAAAATAGAACGGATTGAAGCGGACGAGACGAATGCGAAATTGCACTCTTTCAAACAATACAACGTTTGTACGTTTATTTGGTTTCAAAACTGGGACACTGTAGTTAGTCACAGCAGATGCAGCATTTCAAAGCTTTTCGTGAATTTGATTAACAAATTTGTGCACAGCGAGAATTTTTGCTAAACACAGAGCCCCTCTAGAAAACAATATGAAACACTAATGCGCACACAGAATGAATTTCACACAGACACAAAAAAAATACATATAATATACATATTCCCGCTTTACGGCGACAAAAGCTTTGCAAAATGTGTGTTGTTACTGTGTTTTTTCCCTTTCATCATTTTTGGTTTCAGTTTGCCATTGGCAGGTGATGAAAAATGCTGGTGTCCCGGAAATTTGATATCGGCGATGAATATTTTAGTACTACGAGACTTGAATTTTCACGATGCAAACAAAGCAAAATAATCGAACCCCTTCCTTTGAAAAAGTAAATTATTTGTCCGGCGACATTTCCACATCAGATATTTTTTTTTATCAAACAAAAATATTTTTTAATAGTAGGTAAGATTATATATATATTTTTTATTATTATTAAGAGAAAACAATCGTCTGGAATATCAGAGAACATTCATCGCTGATGGAGCTTTTTTTAGAGGGTTTTTTATACACAACAACGTGTTAATTATTTGTCGGTGATCTTAACTATTACTAGTTACCGGCTTAATAATCACCTCAGTATTTACCTTACAATCCAGGAAATTAGAGTATACCTGGATCAAGACGCGGGATTTTATTAATATTATTCCCGATCTCCCAGTCGTAATAATCGATCAAATCAATTTTAAAAAAATTGACTTGACCGGATTTGAACCCATGAACACAGTATTTGTAGCCACGCTTCTTATCCCCTGAGCTATTACGCTGGTTTAGTGTTCGTTTTAAAGTAGTTTTTATTATAAAATATACAGTTTTCATAAGATGACACTTATCACAATATCTAAAATGCGAGACTCTAGTCATTTCTATAGTCTTAAAAACACTCAGAATTTTAATACATTTACCCAATACATTAAAAACTATTTTTCAACTAATCCTGTATAGATTGGTTAAAAAACACCCTGAACAAATATAAATACAGTAGAACTTCGATATAACGAAATTTTTCAATTCCCCTTGACAATCTAATTTATCCCAAATACAATTAAATTAGCTCATCACATATAAATAAGATTGGTCCAGGTTAGATCTTGTTAATCTTAAAAAAAAAACAACAAAATATATCTTAGTTTAGTGAAATAGAGAATAACCCCGAGGGGCTTTTTAGAAGATGTTACTTTTTGGTAAACTTGTTGTGAACTCTTTTAGTTACACAAGTTCGTTCACCGACAAGGAGATTTTATCAGAATAATTGAATGAGCAATCACCATAAAAAACTAATAAATGAGTAAACCTGGATGACGACAATTGATTTATCAGTTTGTTCCAGTATTTATATTGATAATTAATGTGTTTTTTATTGTGTCGGAAAAGCTTTAAAATGTTAAAGGTTTTTTGGAATGAACCTGCAATAAAAAGTTCGGTGAGTTAACACAGTGCACATTAAAAAGTACGCGAATGCGTCAAAAGCGGCACAAATTACTGTTTTAAAGCACCTAACATGATGACCTACTTTGCTTAGAATATTTAAAAAAAACTTATATAATAATGTTTATTTAATACATAACAGAGCCCACGAATCACAATAAGGAAACGCACAAAATGGGAATTATGAAATACGAGTACTCGTCGTTTAATAAGTGCGTTTTATTAATATTCAAGGACCGCCGCGTACAACAAAGGAAGAAGTCCCATTCTACGACTACACTTTGTGGAGATTCGTTTAAAATCTAATCAGAGAGGTAATAAATATTTGTTTGATTAATTATATTTGTCCAAAGTGTTGGCAGAGGGCCGCTTTTGTGTTTGGCTTTGCATATTCCAAAACGAAGGGGGTGTGGATAGAAGATGTACATATTAATTTTCTATATTGAATAAAATCATATTTGACAAAGCCGCTTTAACTTAGATAATATTGTTTACTGAAGAAGTATCAGATGACGATGTCCTCTGTGGTCACATCAATTATTAAATTACGGCGATTGTCGGTAAGATCTTTAAAGGTAACCGCAAACCACAATTGAAACTAAAATATTATATATAGGTACAAGCTATTTTTTTTAGATTTCGAATTCCACCATTAAAACTCAATGGTATTAATATTTATTTGATTTTGATTATGTGCACTTGCTTGTGACTTTTTAGTTATACAAAATCACTGAATTCCAGGAAATTAGAATAAACGTATAAAGATGAATTTTATTGAAATTATCACCCAATTCAAATTTATTTTTAATATAAAAAGTAAAGAGAAAATAATAATAGTATGACACGTGCTTCTGCACAAGGGCGTCTTTTTTATTCATATGAGTGTATTTCATTTTTACATCGTTCGACTATAAATTATTTATTAATAAATACAAAATAACTCATGTCTATTCTATTGAAACGTTATACAATTATGAATTCGTATAAAAAATGATTGTAAACGGATATTCGTGCACTTGTTGTGGCTGCAGCATAGAATAAAATAAAATTTCACATTTGACTTAATATTGAAATTCAATACTTTTAACTTCACTACTAGACTACAAAAAAATAACCCTGATTTCTGTGGACACCTAGAACAGCAACCTGTTCTGAAGAGAATATCAGATTACACTTTTTCACCATTCGTCAATATAAATATAAAAAAAGCTTGAGGAATGTAAATTGAATGGGGTATTTATGGCATATATGTAGTCGCCGAGGTATTTGGAATGAAATGTTGTATATGAGTTCGATTCATGCCTACCAAGGATAAGTTTTATGTAACAGAAACATATTTTTTTCCATTTATGGCTGAAATATAAAGTAGAAGGGCTGCGAGAGAGAAAAAGTGTGGAAGTTTGGTAATACGAGGGTGTACTGGCATTAAGACTGGAGCTTTTTAGGAGCTTTCTCATATCCCGCGGCGATTTATCGTAGTACGATAATTCAATTGGAACAAAAGATAGGCTCCGTCTACAATAAGGGCGATGAAAAAAACAAAAAAAAGAAGAAGAAAAGGAGGTGATTAAAAAGAGAATAATACGAAGTTGAAAAATTTAGAATGATACAAAGAAAAAATAGTATGATTAAAATCAAAGTGTATTTTGGTGGTTATGATTTCGAAAAACTAATGGTAGTCAATTTAAAAATTCAAATGTAAATTGAGTTTAGGCGTAGAAGTAAAACTGTAACACTGTTCCCAACAAAAAGTAATATTCAACCGAAAATAGAAATAATTTTCCAAATTGTAGAGAAACTCATGATGCGATTTCTCACAACAATAATTACAATAGAGACGAGAAATTAATATTCGCCATTATTTGTGCATTGAAGCATTTCTTCCTTATCCTAAAGGCTTAGGATCTATTGTCTGATTTAGGGTGGTTACCTTGACAACCATTGCACTATGACAATAGCTATTGAAACCTTTGATAGAGCTTTACTGATGAACGTACATACGTAGAGAAAGGCTGCTTAGCAATACGATTCGTTGATTTGAACAATTCCATTACCAATACTAATCGCATTAAACGTATACACCACACGTATTATCATTTTATAGTGTGTCTCAAATTTTAATATATTCATTCCCCATTAGAGGAACGTGCGCATTTAATTGATCGAGTGGGTAAAACTTGCTTCGGCTGACAAATCTTGAGAACAATTCTTTTAAGTAAACAGTCTTCGGCAAGTGGAATAAGTGGATCGAGTTCAGGTGAGGTGCAATGGAGCTTAGCCAAAAGCTAATTTGAAGCAATAAAATGCCCTGAAATCGACGCGTTCGATTCGCTTCAGAACAAGTTTGTTGTACAAAGAGAGCGAAGAAGGATCCGGTCAACCGATAAAGGATTAGATTGAAACTCAGCAGTGGCCTGGTAGAAAAGGGGGAGAGATGAGGGAGGTTGGATTTTTCAGGAGTGGAAGAGCGACCGTCTGAAAAAAAGGATCTGAAATGTTATTACACTTGGCGCGATCGACTAGCAGTGATTGAAAAGCTCACGTAAAGAAAACATTTCTAGCATTGAATCATTCCAATCCAGTACACATAAATCTTTATGAATAAAACATACAAATAATTGCTTATTAATAATTAAAAATATTTATTGATATTTCGACATACATATATTATAAGAATAAAAGCAAATAATGGAACGATTCTATGAGTGAAGTGTATAGGAGTGGTTTTGAAAAGGTACTTCAGTGGCAAGGGCACAGGTTTTACGTATTTTTCTGATATTTCCCAACTGACCCTCTTTCGATTTTCAGATTCGTCTTTTCAACCCTTCTCCAAATAAGCCTACTTCGCTGCCAAATGAACCCTTTTTGCTACCACAAAAGCCAAAAATGTCCGCCGAGACCCAATCGACTTTAGCAAAATAATAATTATTACCCATTAGACTCGGGGAAATCGAATTGAAACAATATTAAATATGAATTTCATCGCATTCCACATCTAGAGTTATTTATAATATTAGAATTAATTTTAATATAAAACTAGCTAAAAATATTTATTCGAATGATAACGTAAATCAAACATAGATTTCTGTATTTAAGGGTAAGGAGAGAAGAAATCGAGTGGAGTGTATCTTTCCTTTGAAACTGTTGAAGAGGTTTCTTTTACTTGACAGAGCACCTGCTGTATTCTTTACACAATTGATGGTCATCAAACCGTGAAAAAAAATCCAATGCCAATTAGACACATTTCTTTTACATTAAAAAGGATATAACTCAACGGAAATCATATAAAGATATATTTGTGATTATTTTTATCGCAATTCTTTGGTATAGATCTTACTTGGATAGGCCGATGTGACAATTTCCGGAACTCCCAAGCCTATAAACATCAAAGCCTTTCGGAGAGATGAATATTAGCATAATGTTTATTTTTTTCTTTGAAAGCGTTCTCCGTGAGAAGGATAAAGTCGGAAAATAGAAATGGCAAATATATGCTTGAACGATTGTGACCGATGATAAGTTTCAAAGGGAAAAAAATAATATTATTTTATTATATAAATACATATATTGATAAACGAAAAAATATTTTTCCATACTACATGCCAACGAGAAAAATATTAAAAAACGTATGTTGATTTTTATGTAAATAGAATATTGAAAATTTGAAACACTGTCAACGATATATTAGTTGCTGAATTGATTTCTGTCATGTATTTTTAATACTTCTAGAGGTTGACTAATAATTACATCTTCGAAGCAATAACTCTCCACAGAGTGATGGTATTTCGTGTCAAAGATATATCAGTAGTTCCGTTTCTGCACAATGAAAATGTCATTACTATCTATTTTGGCCATTTCGTAGATACAAGCCACCCTTTGTCTTGTCAAGTTAGTGTAGGCCTGAAAAGGTCGTAGCTACTACGCGTAGTAGCTACGACCGGAAACGTCGTAGTGGGCGTCTACAGGAAACCTACACCACATACATTATTCGACGAATATATTCATTTACAAATTGTCTTCTTGTAATCAAGACAACAAAATTTATGTATTTGTTTCTATGGATGTTTAATTAAATTCGCACCACGGAAACCCCGAAAGAGAACGATGAAATGTGTAATACAACACGCCCTTCAATGTCAAATATTTTTCAATCGAACAAATAATATTACGTTTTGGAATTTCTGATCTAAGATCATTGGAAATAATTTTTAATTTTGTTAAAATCGAATTAGTAAATAGATTAAACAATGAGTAAAATTGTAGAGTTGGTGGATGGAATTATTGACGGTGTGAGGGGAGGATGAGCGATGAGGTTTGGGAAAAGGGGAATCCATTCGGGACAAGCTATAAATATCAATTAGAGACCTGCGGATTTATGATCGGATTCCCTTTTGTTTATGCCTCGTTTGTAAAAGAATCAAAGCCTCCTTTCAACATTGCGCTCAGATACAATCTTAATCTCTTTTATCCGATTTCAGCATCACAGTTAAAATATCGATACGCATCGTAAATACTACAAAGAGGCTCTATTCTAAGCAAATGTAGTTAATCAAAATTATTATAAAAAGTGAAATAAGGCGAAGAATAATTTATCTTTAATGTACTGTCTGGAATAAATAGAGAGTGAGTGATGAAAGGATCGGTTTATTTAAAATTGTTACTTAGTTGGATATAAATCCCCAGTCGTAGTAATGTGAAAAGCGAAAACTTGACTAACTTAAATATTTATATTAGAGAGTAACATAATAAATTCGGTTGATCTAACCAAAATAATATTATACGGCCTGGGCGTAATGAGAAGATTTTCTCAGCATGAAAACAAATATTGTTACATTAGTTAATGTGAAGCGGATGTTTATTTTGATATGCCTACATTTAATTTTGAAGCTCGATTGTTGTTCATACATACTGGGTATTTAATATATAAACGATGTGTGAATAGTGTGGTTGTTAAACAATTCAAGGTTGGTGGTATATTGTGGAGGAGACAACACTTCATTAGTGAAAACCAAACATCGAGTTAGGATAATCCGAAACAAATTCCGCATTACGCCACCATGCCCGAAAATGTAGTTAAACCTAAACAAAACGGTCTAATCAATAAAAGTTATTTTTTATTGAAATTTTTGTACTAGGAGTATTTGTCCAGCTTTATTTGATTGGGAACCCAAGGTGTAGTTTGGAGACCCATTGGAAGAGTAACTAGGTAAATTATATACATATTACATTTGACTTTTTTGTAGCTTGTTTAATCTTCTATCTTTGGCTAGTAAATTGTTTTGATCCAGCTCTTATAGTTTTGGCAGCATTAAGATCTAAAGATCTGCTTCAATATAGTATATGCAAAATTTAGACATGAGATTTTTTTTAAATATAAAGGAGTTATTTTTAATTAAAATTAGATTCATCGTTCACGGGTGATCAGTTTATTGAATTCACTGTTGGGATGTGATGAGACAGGTATTCGTGAAATTTAACACTACAATGCTCAGTAAAGAGACAGACAGCTATAATAATAGATGGCGGGTGTTGTGTTCCTGTATTAAATCTATTATGAACACGGAATTATATCCAACATAAACTCTAATGTGTTGTCACATCGATAGTGTGATAAATTAACACGCTGGTATGATTATATTTTAAATAGTTATATTGTTTAATTTAACGGTGAAGTTTCTTGTTACAAACGAGCTGATTTGCATCTCGGAACGCGATACAATAATGAAATTCGGATACTTTTGTATGCGAGGAATTAGTCTGAAAGTTTGTAGGCGCGGTTCCTTTCAGGAATGCGTCGTTTTCCTCGAAAGGGTTGAAAAGTCTCCGTTCGTCTGAAATTCACCCGCTTTTTCGACTTTTTTGACCGCATCAATAGTCGACTTTTCCCCGGGATAATTTTTACGCCTTTTGATGGATGTAAGATGAAGAAAAAGTTTCACAGGTTCACCAATATCGGAAATTAGAAATGGAAGTCGTTTGAACTTTGTCCTGGCACTTGACAAATTACTCATCGATACACGTTTAATAAAATAAATTATAGTTTTACATGAAAATAAATACAAATGTAGGTAGTTATATTCGTTTATTTTAAAAATGTCTCATTAGAAATATGTATGTGTATTAAAACCCTGATATAAATAATTAACATATATACGTTCCAGATCAAATGGGCATATTTCTTCCGTTATAAATAATGAAGTTTAATTCATTCATGTTTCAATATATTTTTTTACATTGACCGACTCTCTCTTTACGAGCTTTTCCATATACAACATTGTTAAAATTCAAAAGTTTATCAGCATCAACTTTAATGTGATTTATTGTAAGGTGTGAAAATGGATTGCTTAGGATGTAATTTTACAGTGTAATAGGCATTAAGATGACTGTTGCTTTTGAAAACAGTTAACAAATGGCCTTAAAGCGAGTCGTTTTTAATTGAAATTATTATCGCACGAATGAAGAAACCGTGTGCATGTGCAAGTCACTCTGTTCTTTGCGGGGAAAATATGGAACAAAGGATTTATTAATTTAGACGTCAACACCTTGCGATTAACAGGCTACATAAATATTTATAAAGGTAAAAGCTTCGGCGTAAAGCTTAAGAGTTTAGTGGTCATTAATTCTACAACAGTTGTGACGATGGGGAGGATTTGAAGCCTAGTTGATGCATCTATCAATTAATTAGACATTTTCCCAAATGGTACTAGTCAACTACTAGACAAGTTCAAAATAACCCCACCAGACAAAGGAAATATATTTGCTTTTAACATCCAATGCAGATTATTAAGAAATATATAACAAATAACATTTGAAACTTTCATAGGTTAATTAAGTGTTGCCAAGAAGCATCCTGCGGTATAACCATCATAATCTTCCGCCACTTTATTATCTAATAGGAAAGTTATACACACTCTAAACATCATCCAAACTTGTCAAGAAATCATAAAATCTCAAGGCCAACTTCGCCAAATATGCAGCCGGAGCATCTCGTTATTTTAACTAAAATATTTCTATATTTTACCACATAATTAAAACAATGATTTTTTTTATTAAATAAGTAGATTGATCGTCTGTTAATCAAAGAGCAGCGCAACAATTGACATTAATAATGGTTCACTTTTCTGATTCGTTAATCCGCTGAGAATCGGGGATCACCTGGCTTAGTTGTGGGTGGTTTCTGTCTGTTGGATGGGAGGGGGCGGTGAAAGCCACCCCGTATTTCTCATCCCCTATCATCACCATTCACGCGTTATAAGCCTTTATTATGTTTCCCACATAATGCCTCCGGTGCCAAATGCGACACCAGACTTTTTCACCAGCACCACTTTGTTCCCTTAAATTGAATATGTGTTTGTCGTCGTTATTTGAATCACGTCGTCTGGGTTTTATATATATATAAATGTGAAATATATCTAATAAAAACGTATTGCTGAGACGCGATAAGCTTGTACAATGTATATGTTGTATAAAACAATTCGTATTCAAAATATTGCTCGATTATTTGAAAAATTCACCCAAGGCAGGTTTTACGAGGATCCCTCGATAAAAACGAATTGGCCGATAATGGAAGATCTCAAGGGTGGCCTTGTTCGAATTAAACTGGCAAAGTAGCGTCTTCACCCTCGAATTGATTTCGTTTACGAGGAGGTGGACTTAAGAAGTCCAACTTTAGACCCTCAGACGGGCGCAAACTTGCAGACAATGAATTATATAAATTGCAATTAACAATTTGTTCAGTTTAGCTAGATATATTTTGTAGTCGATGGGTGTATTATTCTATCTCAAGACTGAATGATATTTAGCATAACCATGTTACTTAAGTACACCCAAATATGTGATGCACAGTTTCTGAGTGATGTATATAATTTGTTTTGGTAACATCACTAAACTCCAAGATTGTCGTAGTGTTGAGTTATGAGCTGCCTTAATATCAAAGTACCAAGTTGGTAACTAACTAACAAGCTGTATACCCTTCTGGAAGATACGGTTGGCATCTCTTGCACATTTATTGACGTCATTATTTCAACATTAAACAGTTAGAAGTGCGCCAGATGTGACCGTAACAAAGAGCATCTCTGAAGAATGCCTTTGTTGTACAGTACAGTGGTATTAGAAGTTGGTCGGTTCTTTGGCAGGAAGGGAATTCACTTTTAATTATAAAGTTTCCAACCCTAAATTGATTGATGGCCGCCCTAACGAGCTACACTAGACACTGGAGATGTCCGTTCAAAAGTCTGCAGATTGTCTTGACGTACTCGCGAAATATTTTATTTGAAAAAACTTACCGTTTCGGCATCACAGGCTTCTAAATTTGGTATAGGTTCATCGCTACAAATATAATCCGGCGGTTGTAACAATGGCGGTCTTGGAGGTGGCGGTAAAAGAAATTCTGGTGGAGGTCCTAAACAATCACAATCACTTCCTTCCATCTCCCACATGCTGGAACCGCTGCTCTCTTGCCGCCCACTACAAAAGAAAATACAATGTTTATTAAATTGAATATTCAAAATTAATGTGCCGCGAAGGCCAAAAAGCTTTTGTAATCCCTTCAATGAGAAAATTCAACTAAACAAGGGCGCTTGAGTTTGATTAGCGATCGTGATTCTAGAAACATATTTGGGGTGTAGCTTTTTTTCGATTAGATAACGCAAGTGATAATTTAGCGCCAGTCATCTCATAATGACGAACTTTTTAAAGTATAAAATATGTATGTCCTCTATATCATAAAGATTCAGTTACCTAACTCAAAAATTATCGGTTCATAATTATGCAATCAATTGGTTTTAGGCTTAAAATTACTACTACATACACAATTCGTAACCAATGAACACGCTTTGTTAATATTCACCGCAGGATTTGATTCCTTATTGCTTATTTGATTAAAAATGAAATTTAATCAGATAGTAATAGTTAGATAGTAAGTTAGTAAATATTTTTACTACCATTTTTTCATTCGGAACGAATTATTTCAACTATAATATAGTTGTTGTATGAAAATTAAAAACGGTAAAGTAAAGACGGTAATAGAGTTGCTTTGGTGTACTTTTAATTGTTTTTTTGTTAATTAGTGCCTCGCCCGAGGCTTAGACGAGGCTTTAACTAACAAAAAACCAATCATAAATATAGCTAAGTAACTCTACTATCGTATTTACGGTGACGTAAGTCTGGGAATCCGTTACTTTAGGAAGCTTACTGTTGATATAAATTATTTAAATAAAAGATAATATTTATAATAAATCAATTAAATTATTTAAATTACTTTTATTAAGAGCATCGTATAATTTAGCATATCTCGTTGTGCAGGTACCTATATGAAATATAAATATTCGAAACCACAAACTTGGGTCTGGCGTAAATCCGTTTAATCACAGTTGGCGGCGTTAACACTGCGGATTGCTTTATTTGGTAGAGAGTAATATTATGTCGGAAGACCGGTGCATATTTCAGGCGGTAAATTAAGCACAAAACACTTTGCATATTGTGGATGAATGAAGGCCTTTAAGGGAAAACACAGGCTATGTTCTTTCCAAAGGGTCGTGTTAAATCCGTTAAGTGTGAGAGGCGCACTTCAAAATTGAGCTTAGGCCCTATGAATAAAATATCCGATACAAAGTGAAGAAGATTAAGCTGTATACTGGCAGATGCAAGAGATTCATTAAATAAATATACACAGGCCCCGCATTAGGTAGTTTCCCCACATTATTTAATTGAATGTATATTAAATAAATCACCTGCTGTAGTTTGGCGGATCTTCGTCGGTTGGAAGACGCAATGGAGAGGGGTCAGGCTTCTTGGCTGTAGGCAAGGAAGCCTCCATACGACACACCTGCTACTCCTGGAAATAATTAAAACGGTATACAATTAAAACAAGGCCATCGAATTAATCATAACTGATTTATTGTCAGTCTAGCTCTTACAGACACCATTAACCGTTCCGATTTTATCAATGTCGCGAATATACCCGCACTTCACCTGTACCGAATTACATAATATTCACAATTGAGGCACTGAGTGGAATAAAGGTGTATACTATAATTGTCAGTTTCGAGATAATCGAGTAAAAAAATATATATTTTAAATGATGAATTATTAACTAATTAGTAAATAACAGAAAAGCAATTTCAGAAAATATTCCTGTGTGTTCGATAATATCATTTAACTCAAAACTAGGTAAACTATTAAGGTATTTTATAAACTATTATAGTTGGTGGTTAGATAACATTAGCACTGATTTGAATAAAATTTTAATAATAATTGGGAAAAATAAAGGTGCAAGATTAAGTGAGTGAGTTTTTTTTACTATGATTAATAGTAATGAAAAATAATGACAGAGGTGTGCTTATTAAGTGGCAATTTCTTATTTCAGGTTGATATAAAATGGTACAAATTGAGAAATTAGTTGGCTAAAATATTAATATTTAAATGTCTGCCTTATGAATTCAGTACGAAAATAAAACAGTACATTTGGTAAAATATTTAACGATTCAATTTCACCTTAATTAAGATAGAGCTGACGTAAACGTGAACGAAAAAAAGGATCACCGGCCCAAAAAAGTCTCGAAAAGGTCACTACGAGGTCTGTATTTTTAATTTAATTTCAAATTAGCTTAATTCCAAATGTGATGAATAAGTAAATCGGGATAATGGATGAGCATTGTCTGTTTTTTTTCAGTTTCAAGTTACTGCCATATAATTCAAAATTATGTGATTATTTTAAAAATACATTGTTGTCACCTGTTGAGAGTTTTCGTCTTTCCCCCGTACTATGATAATAAATACTTTGGGGATAATTTCACACGTCACGTTTAACTTTTAGGAATCAGTATTAAAATATTAAGAAGGAAATGTTCCTCGCTAGACGTAATTAAATTCATGCGAGTTTGTAGTTGTACAGGCGTAAAGTTAGAAGCAAACAGACGCAGATAAGCTATCAACTGGAGAAATTTGTTCGAAATTCCTTAAACATTATTCAAACATTTAACATCAGACTAAGTTTTCCTACACCCATTAATTTTAACAATGTCGTTATTGGGAGCGGTTCTTGTACTGCGCCTTTAAAATAACTGAAAATACATAAAGCACTTTTTATTTAATAAATGTGTAGGCGCAATAAGTTTATATGTACAATTTTAAACACAAAGCAAATGTTAATAAACAACTGTCGTTTATCATTAGATTTTCTATGAATAATGTGTATATATATATATATATAAAAATATATATATATATATATATATATATATATATATATATATATATATATGTATATATATATATATATATATATATCTCTATATATATATATATATATATATACTATATATATATATATATATATAAAGGGAAGAGGCAAAGGTATGGAAACAATAAGTTTTATCGAAGCACTTCTTATCGCTTTGAACCTGGAACGCTTTGTCAAATAGTATGTCGATAAAATTATGTTTTATTTGAAAATTTCATATATTGTGCGCAGTATCAAGTACATTATGAATATGATGATTAAGCGTCAATGTGTTTTGAGATTTTGTGGGTTTTTAGCAAATTGAGGAATTTTTCGGAATCTCGGCAATAAAGGGGAGGCGTCGGACATTTGTGATGTTCATAAAAGTAACGAACGATGTCGAAATTTATATCGGAGAGAGGCGAGGCATGAAATTTATTTAGAGAAGGTCTTTTTAGCGCCCCATTTCATCATTAGCCCCCACAAAGTTCAAAATGAACAATATAATGATAATAAGGTGCGCCCCGCATCAACGACATTCTTCAATCTTTACGGTCCCCCAATAAAATTTTCGATGTATAAAAAAAACAATCCCCAGTAGAAAAACACGGACGGGGATTTTTATGTTAATACGAAATTATTAGAATTCTAATTATAATACGGATGAGTTTCTTCTTCTGCGAAAATTTTACACAAAGGTCGTCGATTCTAATTATATGAGTTGTGGGAGTTTCTAAATGTAAATTGTTTATAGGGAAATTTCACCTGGGTATATAATGATATTAAAATATGACAATAGTATTCATAAATAATATATATTACATGACATTTCTTCATTTTTGTAGAACCTCATATTTTATTCATAGAATAAAATATTAAAGCGATAACCAGGCCTAGTGAGAGAGATGCAAAAACAGGTTTCAATTGTTAACTGATGTTCATTTAATTACCGTTTATTAACACATTTTACATAAAAAAGTCGTTATAATTTTATTACATAAATACATTATTTTGTACGTGTCATGCCTCGTTAAGAATTAAAACCAGTTCTGGCACTTTCACCCCTAGATATGGTGAAGAAAATAAAATAAAATTTGTCATTTAAAGTAGAAACTTCATTAATAAAATATATAATAAGTAGCCATTGAAATGTTTCTCAATTTTTTTTTTTTAGTTTTTAATATATATTATATATTATGTAGTATCACTAGAGCATTACGGGGGATCCCAAGTGGCAATGATGATAATGCAGCACTCGAAATATAAATATTTCACAAAGCCACTTCCAAATGCCTCCTTCCAAAAATTATATTAGGCTTTGGTCCAGGAATTAATCTGAGACATTTCTACATAATATATTGTATTGTTTTATATATATATATATATTCAATAGTTTAGTAAGAATTTGCATTGAACAGTGACAATTTAAAAGGTCAGCTGTCTGAATTTTGATCGTTTTATACAAATTCTAGCCAAACTATTTAGGCTTTAACAAAATATTATATGAGAAAAATGTGTTAAATTAATTGAAATTGCTAGTTTGAGATCAAAAGAAGGTAGTTGTACCTAAAATGTGCAAGAAGGGGCCCAGAATAGTAAATGAGGCTTACACCCCGCATTACAGTAAAGTCGTAAACCGGTCCTAATTGCAATACGCATAATTAAAATGTTTTGTTTTATCGCATATAAATCATGAAACAAACGACGAGGATAAAAGAAGCAACGGAACGACTTAGGAAGTGCGGTCGTGTTTATGACGGCAAAGGCCATAAATTAAAATATTATATATACACCTTTAAGGGGGGTGGTAAAAAATTGACCGTTTATATCGACACTGATTGGCGACGGAACCTTTATTACAAAAAAATATAATAATATCGAAGGCAGATTTTTATGTCTGTAACGCATGTCAATTGATGATTGATAGGATGTGGATTGTCTTCTGATTCTTCTTTTATAATTAAAATATAATATCGCAAATAATTTGAACATTGAGTTCGAAATAGTATGCGGTGGTAAACACATTGTCTTTGTGGTTATTTCGGGTTTGTTTTGGACAGCTTTAAAGCTGAAAACCTGTAAACGATCGTGTGTAAAATTTGAAGATATGATATCGTGTCTACATTACGCCGGATTTTCAGTCTAGCAGTTCTAAATGGCAGACGAATAATACAAAAGCATATTTTAAAATAATTATGCTATGGACTTTCATTAAATGGGAATGTAGGGTATCGTATTTTAAATTTAAATTAAAAATAATCAAAATGAAATAAATAATAGACGCTCGTTATTATTATGTAAAATAATTTGGTTAATTTATTTTTTAATTAAATAACCTAAACAATATAGTAGGACCCGAGGGTCTTCTTGAGAGGGTTTTTAAAAAAATTGGTTTTTAAGACACAATAACGTGTTAATTAATTATAATTTTTTTTATTTACTTGAATTTGAACCCATGTCCAATATTTGTATTCATGAGTCTTATCCCTTGAACTATTTTGCTGCTTTAAGTTTTTTACCACTAATTTTAATATCTAATTTCACAATGCACCTGTCAATGAAAACCATTATTTCACCTTCTAACAAAACAGCTGTTATTCCCTATCAATTTAAAATTAAAAAAATATCTTACACTCGACTCAATATCCCAGTCAGTTATTTAAAAATCCTTGACTTGAGCGGGATTTAAGCACATGACCACAGTATTTGTATACACGTGTATTATAATCTGTTTATTAAATACAATTTTACAATAATTATTGATTAAGAATAAAAAATAATAAGTGTAAAATAAATAAAGCCTACGGACATGGTCTTTTTAATTATATTGACGTAAGGATAATTATTTGAATACTTAAAATTACATAATATTATAATAGTAATATGTGGGAAAAAAATAATAAAAATTACAAACAATAAGGGATGATCGTTTATAAGATAGTAATCAAATGTTTTAATATAATATTATTAAATATGTATAGGAGAACGTAAAGTAAATGCAGTACACCGTTAGAGAAACCGCAAACAAGCCATTTGCTTCAAATAAATATCATACTTCTACAATTTACACTGAGTCATAACTAAAAACCACAAGGTATCTCGATGTTATAATATATTTAATGGAAACATTTTCGCCCCTTCGAGTTTAATTTCCAAGAATAAACGCGATGAATAATCGAAGTGATGAATCACTCGAGATCAAATAATATATGTATGATAAATAAACACTTTCAGAAGTCTTATCTTTCGCCGATTAGGTTTCGTTATGTAAAGTGGAGTGGGTTTAATAGAAATTCAGATGAAATGGACTTCTCTGATAGCCAGCCTCTTTCACGATGACTTTTAAATTCAACTCTTGGACGCCATTTACAATTCAAAACTGACAGTTTCGACGGTGCAACTGCATTTTAAATCGACTTCGTTGTTCTCTTAGAGACGCGTTTTGTTTTTGGAAACATGACGATTATTATAATTTTTAATAAAAATAAACCAAATAAATATATTATTATATCATACTGCAGTACCACTAGAGCATTACGGGGGATCCCAAGTCGCAATTATGATAATCCAGCACTCGAAATATAAATATATCACAAAGCCACTTCCAAGTACCTCAAAATTATATTAAGCCTTGGTCCACGAATACGATTAATTAAAATTAAAACCAGTAGAATTTATTTATCAGAATTGAGTATTAAATATTGACGGGAATTCATTGTAAGGGTTGGGCAGGGAGAATATAATATGGTTTCCCAGGCTATTCCCACAGCAATGAGTTCTTCATATTTAGATTTATCTTCTATCTAGATCTCCAGATCTAGTATTAAATTATTAAATTTATTTTTAACACTGATTGGTTGGCTTTTCAGGCCATTATAATATTCCAAAGTGCAAATTTAAAAATACATTACTGAAAATGTGTGTAATTGGTATAAATGAAAACAGTAGAACATAAATGTACCGTAATGAGATAATAATAGTTTATACTGTCAATTAAGTGATTAAAATTTGTTTGTATACAATGAATAAATTAATGAGAATTGTTAATTAAATTGAAATCACCGCAGGCAAAACATTTATAAAAAAATGTTAAAACTGAGCGGTTGTTGAAATATGTCAGGTGTTTTTAAAATATTAATTTTGGTTTTCGGTGAAAGATTGGAAGCCAGTTTATGAAAATATGTTTCCCGCAAATCGGAAAATATGAATCTGCATTGCACAGGTAAAAAGCCTTCATTATTTATTCACGGTGCATTAATAGAGCCAAAGTTATATTATTTTACAAATAAACTAGATATTTAATAATATGAATTTATGAAAGTCTGGAGAGTTACAGAAAAATGCACTCCAAAGAATTTTTTACAATTTAATGTATTGCGACTGAGATTCGAAGAAAATAGGGTTTCATTAAAAATTATATATAATAGGACAGTATCCAATATAATAGTGAGTCGTGCTAGATTGTGTGTGTATTAATAGACTATGGCTTGGTAGTATTGGTGTACACGAATAGACTTTTTATTAACCATTGCATTGAATTAGTTGCACCTTGGTATACGACCTTCGTGGGAAATACGATCCCCGTGGGTTAAAGAAGAGAGCCGAACAATTTGAAAAAAGAGAAGTAATTATGAAGAAGCGTATGTCAAACTATTGTCATTTTCCTTTTATATTTTGATTGGTTAAGGAATAATTTATATCAAGGTTTGACTGTATGTGTAAAGGTGAATCCGTATTTATTAATTACAATATATTTTCATTGGTAAAGATATAAGTAGGTTATTCCAGGTTATAACAAACCTAAATTTTTATTCCGGTTATGACTGAATGGCTTTTAAGGATTTTGCGGGAAAAACTAAAAGCCCAGTTCGTTTAGCACTGAAGACTAAAATGTTGCAGATTCGTTTGTCAGATACAAAACGTTATCGTTACTCGCTTCCATGGATTCTCAGTCCAAAAAGACTTATAAAAAATAGATATAGATATTCCCGGATTTGATTCGAGCAGGCAGAAAATGTATAAAAACAACAAAACTGTCCTGTTTCCGTTTATACACGGTCTGATTGCGGTGTAATTTCGAAACCTAATCGGATATCCAACATTATCTACGATCATATTATATTATACAATATTTATTCATAAAGGAATTAAATTTCACAGTTTGGGTCACTGTTAATTTTGTTTCCGCTAGTGAGAAATCATAGCTTACGAGACAAATTAATTAGTATCTTATTTTTTTAAAAAAAAAAAAATATTTGGATTTTTGAAATTTGTTAAAAAAGAGCCCAGAAATTTGGAATTCCAAAATTTTACTAAAACATGTTGTTTCTATCATCATACCACCTAATTAACAATGTATTTTTACTTTTAAGTACACTCCGTATTCAATTTCATATCAACTTAGAAATGCATATTTTTCTATGTTAAATTTTTATATATATATATATATATATATATATATATATATATATATATATATATATATATATATATATTTATATATATATCTATTTATATTTTTAATATCATAGTTATAGATATTTTAAGTAGAATTGTATGAGTGTAAAAATTCTAGTTTTTAAAGGTTTTGGTTCAGGTTTTTAAAGCGCTTTATTGATACAAATAGGTGCATTTAATTAGACTATGAAATACATGTAGCCAAGAAGTAAATATGACCCAGATTTTCATATATGTGCATACATTCTGGCCTTTTAATAGACTTCATCGACGTTATAGGATTTGTATGGTTAATGTAATTCCGGCGGTGAAATGAATAAAGCGATATGAAAATGGGAATGAAGGACAGAAAAACCTAATAAGAGATAATGGCAGATGCGCGGGAAGACATCCAAGTTTCCCGACGGCATTTTCTCCGTTTCATTTGCATCTTTACGTTGGAAAATTTTACCCAAGGCGCTTTTCCGTGGTCTAACAAAATTGACAGAATATTAAAATAGTTGGCGGCTTGCGAGAAAAATGAAACGCGCGTTCTTGTATGAAACATATTGAATATAAAGGACCAAAATAAACATAAGATTTATACAGTCCTGCAGAACTATAAAAATGAATTTAAAAATTCTACGCGATAAAAATCTGAGGGTTAAGTTGATAAATTTTTATATATGTATATATATATATATATATATATATATATATATATATATATATATATATATATTCCTATTGACGGGAGTCCCTTTATAAGGGTTGGCCAGGCCACCTTGGCCTTTACGGGAGAATATAGTAGAGATGGTTTCCCAGGCCACCACACATCAATGAGTACTTAAGATCTAGTTTGCTAAACTAGATCTACCAAGTGACTCCGGTGCCGTGAATCGAACCCGGGAGTCTTCACTCACGAATCCGGTACACTAACCACTGGGCCACAAGGCAGCTCTACTACTACTAAATATAGATAATAAAACAGAAGAAGTGAGTATATTTTAATCGTGTACTTCTAAACGATTTTAAATACATATGTAAAACTCAAATAATTAATTACCTATACAGTTGCCCTTAGGTTACTTTGAATACAAATTGAACCCATTCACAAATAAACGGGCGTCACTCATCTGTCGAATTACAACCCACTCAAATGTCATATTAAGCTCACAACAACAACAACGTCATCAATAGATAATGATACTACTTAAGCTTTATGGCTGAGTAACATGATAATGATGCTCATATAGTAAATAAATCGATCTCGAAAAGTGGCGTGGTCTCATCCTATTTGTTAGGTGGGTGTGTGTGGATTATTATTGTGTAAAAGTCTCATGTGCTTTCAGCAAAGTATGGGCGAAAAGGTCGGCCTAAGGGTTATGAAGAAAAACACTTTGCTGTCCGAAAAGCTTAGTCTGTAAAAAGTGGCCTTTGGACAGTTGAGGCTTGTCGTCCTCTTTGTTGTATGAATGCGAACCTTTTGTATGCTGCAACTACTAAACAAAATATTTTATCTATAGTGATAAGACCAGGATAATAATCGAAGCTTTTCTCCACAGTATAACTAGAGGTGAAATTCGTATTATGTATAAGGGGAAATTTAATTCCAAAGCGCGACCACCAAAAACACATTCCATTATTGGAAAACAATTTAAAGGATTAAGACTACCGTATACAGATACAATTATAAAAAGCAATTTATAATAATATTAGTGGACTCTTTTCACATAAGCACACAATCATATTTTTGTGGTACATTTAGAGTTCTAACACTCTTGGCACAGTGTTAAAATGACGCCAATTAAAAAGCGGTTTTATTACGGTACGTGACCGATTTAATTATATTTTAATCACAGAAGCAGAGCTTTGTGCCATATCGGGTTACTTCAAATTTCAACGGTTTATTGCTGAAACGAATAGGTTTTAAAATCGGCCCCGTCTATCAGTATTTTGTGTGAAGTGTTCAAAGGCAGTTAACATATAAAATGATTGTAGTTATTTGATGCAATATTAAATAGCACTATAATATGAGCCATTAAAGTGTACACTTTTACCAAGATGAGTATTTGCTAAGATATCCGTTGATATTATGTATCTTGTCTACGAAGTAAATATAAATGAGGACGGCAAAGAGCTCCTGAAAAGGCGGAGGCTCTCATAGTCAAATTGCGGCAGGTTCAAATATTTAGGTAAAACAGATGTTGCCCGCGGCCCGCTTCTATATGAAAAATCGTAATAAACCTGAAATAAAACGAATTCTCGGATTGCCAATAAAATATTCCATGGGGAGTCGTAAACCGAAACGGAGAGATATTAAATCAAACGAGCAAACCGGTAATATTCCACCACCGCCCGTTCAATCGTTAACTCTTCGCTCAAAACACTGCTCCTTAAATGGATAATTTCATCTTGAATTCACCAAGAACCTAATAAATGAACTCTTATATAAATGGAAAGCGATGAAATAAAAAAAAATCGTTTTCAAATTTGACCCATTGGTTTGTTACCGCTGAAATGCAAATCACGCTGAATTTATTGGAATCATTTAAATCAGAGAAAGCGTATAATATTTTATTCAGATTTTTATATAAAATGAGAATTAATTCAAATAAGTGTTAGAATAAAGACAACTTTTTGCAAAATATATTAACTATTACTAGTTACACAGTTCAACGACTTAATAATCGCCTCAGTATTTACCTTACAATACAGGAAATCAGAATGAAATTGGATCAAGAAAATCAATCGTGATTTTATTAATATTATTCCCCATCTTCCAGTCTTATTATCCCCAGTTATTACGCTGGTATTATATTAAATCCAGTTGATGAAACTTATGTTGTCAAATATAAAAAAAATATGACTGTAAATTTTTATACATATTAGAATCAACAGACAAAATTATTACATAATAAATAAGTTATATAATTCATTCTATTCAAAATAATTTATAGATATATCAAAATACAAAAACAGGCATTCTTATGCAATTACAAATTGCTTCCTATTTTAATCGATGCGTGTTCGAGTAAATCGGTTGATTACATATGTTATGATTTTTATAAATTTTTTCTAGACACAAAAACATGTCAATTAATTCTGTCGGTGATCTTAACTATTCCTAGTAACATAATACCACAGAGGACTTAATAATCGCCTCAGTATTTACCTTACAATCCAGGAACTCAGAGTAAACCTGGATCAAGACGATCGATCGGGATTTTATTAATGTTATTCCCGATCTCCAAGTCGTAATAACTGATCAAATCAATTTAATAATTCTTTACTTGAGTGGGATTTGAACCTATAACCACAGAATCTGTAACCACGCTTCTTATCCCCTGAGCTATTACGCTGGTAATATTGGTTTATTATCTGAATATTATATTTCAACTCTTTGATATTTACACAACATAATTATCATGTATAACATATTATATTCATGGGACAAACTATTCAGTTGAATGCAAATTTCAAAAATCTCCCGGTCATAATAACCGATTGGATTTGAACCCATGGCTACAATATTTGTAGGCACACGTCTTATCCCGTAAGATGGATCAAATTATAATTGTCAAAAGCTTCTATTTGCCTTTATTATTTACAATGTATTAAAAAAATCCGTATATCAAACTATAATAATATATACAAATTCCATTACGCCTGAGTGTATTGGAATTGTAAGTAATTTGACGATGGGGAAAAACCACAACAGTTTACTGAATTTCCTTTGATCTGATTGAAGTGATTTGGACGATTCTGATGCAACAATATTATGTTTTACGACTTGGAGCTGTGTCACGTCTATTTGCTTCAAAACTTAGTTCCCAACATAGTTGTATTCTCGTATATCGAGTAGCTCAAGCATCCCCTACTTACTGCTAAATTACTTTGGTTTATTAAAATATGTAAATTATATTACGCTTCAAGTAACCAATTTGTATATTATACATACAAATTGTATTGAAAGATACCTGCTTTACTATTTATTATTCGGAATGCATATTGCTAGTGCAGCCAAGCATTACGACCTTCATAAAAACTGAAATCATTTTCACAGCCGTGATCCATTAGTGTACGCCAAATGCAGGGTTTATCAATTTTTTTCATCATAAGTAAGCTGTGTATGTATTAATAATATTTTTTTAATTCCCTGCCCTGGTATATAAGATTCAAAAAACTTTGAGTTATCTAGAAAATATGCCTGAAACTGAGGTGTGCTTGTTTAAGTGATATTATTTATTGTATGGTATGCTTCTAGATAAATAGAATTAGATATTTGTTAACATTCGACTAGCGACAATCTTAGGTGGGCCACATACGTTCAGTTGGACTAAAAGTGAACGTGTGTGGACCCTATTAGATTAATAGAATATTTAAAAGTATATTTGTCCACATTGGGTAATAGATAGTTGTTAATTTAGTATATACAGTATTTTAGAGGGAATCTTTTTATGGTATTCTATTGTTTATTTTTTTAGATTTTTATATTATAAGTGAAAATTCAGAAAGAACATGTATATATAGAAGGGGGATGAAATACATTTGAACGTATCAAATTACTAAAGGCCCGGCCAAATAGAAGGTGAAATCCGTTCGCAGCGAACTGTCAACGTGTGAAAATATATGAAACTACAATCTGACAGCGAACTTCTCGCGCACTTAATAACTAATATTAGGGCTAAATGACCGATTTATGTACTTTAGAATGTATTTTTGATTTTTTTATTTGTGTATGAATATATCAAACAACTTTTTATTGGTCATTTTTCCATATTGAGTGGAAGAAGATCTAAAGTAGTTAGAAATTCCTATTGTGATGACCAGAGATGTGCCGACTCAGAAGAATATTCAATTACTCTCTTTCCGCATATTAATCTATCCCTTTTATATTTTATAGAGTCACATATGGAAATATTATATGAATTTTCATTCAATTAGGAACAACACTGTGGGAGACATTTATAAAATAGTGATAAGATCAAAATTGAATAGAATGTATTTCTTTATTACTCGAGTAATGCAAAATCTCATTAGATACCCTCGCTATAATTTATAGTAAGGTTCGGTGCACGTTTCAGTAGCCCTGGGTTAAAAGTTTACATAGTAAAGTAATGGCCGGTAGTAAAGAAGAGAGTCGAAGGGGTTGAAATTTCAGCCATGCAACTAAACGAGACGAGTGTTTGGTTCACTCTCGAAATGATGACGTACTTTACAGCTTCCCTCGCTGAATATATGATGGATGTTACAACGAGGTGTTACATTAAGAATAATGAACATTGTAACTTTAAATAATACACAAGTACGGCCCCATACATTGTATACGCTACTGAGAAGTAATATACTTACTTTTACCGTGATGAATCTTGATCATTAGAGGGTGTATTACGATTTTTGAAAGGAAGGCCGTATAAATAAGTTATTACTACATCCAGTCACTATTATTGTTTTGACAAAGGCTTCGGGGAACAAATTTACTGGATGCGGTCCAAGAAGTTATTTGGCAGAGTCGCCGTCGATGACGCGTTCCAAATATGTTAACGTTGAAAAAATTGTTATTGTTCGAAGCTTTCCAACAAACGAAAGTTGCTCCCTATGAATATGAACAGAGGACAGGAAGACAAAAAGTCGACACAGCCACTTAGGGCACTCCGTTTTCGTTTGATTTATGTCTGAAACAGCGACAAAGTAACACAATTAACGTGCGATTATTTTCATATACAATCATCCATTATCAATCAATTAAATCAATTAAAGTATTCGTTAAAAAATAAGTAATTTAAACAGAACATGTAATTATAAAATGAAATCAAAATAAGCATATAACCGATATTGGATGATAAATAATAAGATGGCGGACCAAACAGATGAGTTTGACAGAGGCAACACTAATTGTCTCACTCAGACTCATCTGCCTGGTTCGCCATATTGTCTATATATATATATATATATATATATATATATATATATATATATATATATATATATATATATATATATATATATATATATATATATATATATATATATATATATATATATATATATATATATATATATATATATATATATATATATATATATATATATATATATATATATATATGTATATATATATATATATATATATATATATATATATATATATATATATATATATATATATATATATATATTCACTTATCTGATATTCTAGAGGTTATACAACGAGAATGCCAAAAATGATTTCGTCTCCAAAAATTGCTTTAAATTACAAGAAACTTAGTAAATATCTGTATTAAGAATATATTCACAATTACAACTTTACTAGCAGATATGTAATATAAATGAGGTACTCAAAAGCTTCCAAATCCAGTTTAATTAATTTTCAAATATTGGTTATAACCGATTTTCTATAACCTAAGTTTTAACATTTGATTATGAAAATCATCTCATTGTCTTTAATTTTCTTGTTATAAAATTAGATTCCAAAGAAAATGTACCTTTTGCTACCCTCAATTGATTTTGGAGCTTAAAACTAAGGTTATGAATATAATAAATCAATAGGTATATAAATTAATAATATTCACGAAGATAAACTACATTTAAAAATTGTAAGACACTTGTAAATAAACGACAGGGAATTTGTTATAAAAATAATTATATTTATCAATAAATATGTGTTTTTTTTTTAATTTTTGTATAAGTTCATAAATTTATGTTTAGCTAGATCGGCACCATTAAAAATGCTAGCTGTTTCTACTGAGGCTATTTAAATAATTAATTGATTTTAGAGAATATGCATAATTAAAGTGTATTGTGAAGAGGCGATCGATACATCTTAGTTGTCTATTTGGGAATGCAGGCTCCTTTGTTATTTGTAGAGAAGAGCCTACTTGGGACCAACACTATGTAGAGGCTGGCCTGTAAGCCTTTCACCCTGAAACTTTTGTTTTATTCTTGGCTAAACTTACAAGCGCCAAAGAGGCTTTCGAGTTGTCGGCTTAACACCGAGCTATACGCTTTCTTATTATTGTTATTCTTTAAAGGCGGCAACAATGCCTATATTTTTTCACCTACTTACTAGCTTCATGAAATCTATAAAGCATATTTTTCATACAATGGTTTAAGGCGGCATCACATAGATATATTGAAAATGTAATTAGTGCATTTTTGCACGGACCGAAAAGCAGCGGTGATTATTATCCCGTTTTTGTCAGGACGACTCGATGGAGATGTCTACATTTGAATCTGTAATATTCAACAGGTCTACTTTTAAAGAACCATTGGAATGAATGTGTTTTTGTATCCAACCTATGCAGAAATTCCAGACTCCACTTTTTGAACTGAGAATGCTTCAGACTTTTAAAATGTAGGTATGTTTTGCAATACGAATACCCAGACGGCTACAGATCTAAATCTTAGTTATATGGTTTTTTTTTACAACAAATTCACCCTTGTAGAGTTTCCACCAGACAAAGTATTTGAGTAAAATACGTAAATATACATAATAAAAAAAGGAAAAAAAAACAATAAGCTTATATATATATAAAGAGTTGTCAATAATACTTGTAAAGACGTCAAAACCATAGCAAGCACATATGAGGTCAGGCATAGGAAGCAAAGAGTTTAGTGTGTTAACCGCTTGGTGCGCTGCTTCTACCGCCTCGCCGCCTCTCTAATTCAATTCTATTGCGTGAATGTATGATGCAATATTGCATGGCTCTTTTATAGATAAAAGTTCATTGAAAAAGAATGTATCGACAAACGACAAGAGAGTCGACACATCGACAACAATGATAAAATTATTGAATATCATTTGAATTTGTATAATTTTTTATTGCATCATCAGCCAATGGCATGCATACTAAACTTCTTACGTTTTTCGATAATCAGTTAAAGTAAATAAAGTATTATTCGCGATTGATCACACCGCAAAACTATTAAATATTCATGTAACAAGATCACCAATTACAGCTGCTGTCGTAACTACAATATTTTTTAGCATAAAAACAGATGATATTTAAATATAACTTAAACCACCGCAAGCACCGATATAACCATACGTATAAAATAATAATGAAAATACATTGTGTAAAAGGTTATGAACTTGGATGGTATAATTTTATAAGTCGAGTTCCGAAGGAGTGTTTCTTATCAACTTCGAGTCGAGACATTGTCGCCTCTTGAGTTTCTTCTCTGAATTAAAGATGAACGCGAGTACCGTAAAGCCATGCGATTATTTCATATAAAATAACTCTTTTTATAAGATATTTTGATTTAGCTTAGGGAGACACGTGCAATATAATACGGGGGTGTGTTCAATCGGGCCCAAATAATATAATGTATGTGAAGCGGCTTATCTGTCAGAACAGACGGATGGTTCGACCGAAGCTATTAAGCTTCCACAACTATGTATTATTGAATTCAATATCACCGAGCATATACTTGTGGATCTTGAAATAGTTTTGCAAATATATGCCAGAAGAGACCGTTGTCACCCAAGAAATACGAATATGTCTATGCTGAATGAGGGTGGACAATGTTTATAACCCCTACATTGAACTATTCCAATTTCGAAGAATACTACATATTGGTTTTGGAAACATTTAAATGTGTTTAATTATTTTTTTCCAATTCAACTCATCAATATCATAATTAACCAGCGTAATAGCTCAGGGGATAAGAAGCGTGGCTACAAATACTGTGGTCATGGGTTCAAATCCCACTCAAGTCAAGATTTTTAAATTTATTTGATCGGTTATTACGACTGGGATTTCAGGAATAATATTAATAAAATCGCGATCGATCATCTTGATCCAGGTTTACTCTGATTTCCTGGATTGTAAGGTAAATACTGATTATCAAGTCGGTGACCTGTGTAACTAGTAATAGTTAAGATCACCGACAGACAATTAACACATTGTTTTGTCTAAAAAACCCTCTCAAAAAGATCCTTTCTAAAATAAAAGCTCCTCGGAGCGTAAATGAATAAGATATAATACGAATTTAAATAAATCTGACAAAAAAATGAGCAGGCACGTTATCAAGATTAATATTAAATACTAATTTGTACCGGAATTCGTCCCCAGCGCGGCGCCATCATTTCAGGCCGGTCACGTACTAGTAATAAAATTATTTGCAATGATCCGGAGCCAGATATATTTTATATGGATATGCGATGGTAATGGCCCTTGATCCGGATACGGAAATTATTATTTTTTTACAATGCGGTAGGCCACGATGTACGTGACTCAAATATGTCATAACTGGTAGCTTTAACAAGACACGACGATAGTCACGATGAGATATGCAAAATAATATTTAAAAATAAAATATGTGTGTCAGTTTATGAATTTGTAGATAATTTAGATTGGGTGCCTTTAGAGCGTGTAATTGGAATAAAGTTAAACCTTATATTAATATGATTAAATACATATCAGATGATCAATATCATTATAAACAAAGCACCTAGATAATAAGACAAAGCTTGTGATATAGTTAATCCAGTGATTGTGAATACGTGCAAGAATACAAAAATATTTATTATACAAGAAGTTGTTAAACCGTTTTTCGTAAAATTTAACAATTCATATTTTACAGTTGCTTAAGTAATGGTGTCCTAGGCGTACGTCGCTGTAAACGTACACCGTTAGGACCGTGGTAGAGTGGCTTTACTATATTGTGTTTAACTATATTGGCTTTACTATATTGTTTTTTGTTGAGACTCATCTGAGCCTCGGGTGAGGCATTAGGGCATTAAGGGGATGTACATCTAGGAAATCCAAGCGTTAGAATTAATGGATTCCCAGGTATACGTCACCGTAAACGTACACCGTTAATAAGCTAGTATAGTTATTTAGCAACACTTGAGATATTTTTGCCTCATTTGAGCCTCGGGCGAGGCACTAATTAACAAAAAAACGATCAAAAATACTGAAAAGTAACGTTTAGGGCGACGCACGCCTAGGAATCCCAAGTTTAAGTGAGACAAACTATAGCGATGAGCCTTTCACATTTAGATCGCTCATCATAATACTAACACAAAATATATGTTGATACATTTAATTTTTAAAGAATTTAAAAAAAATGTAAAGAGGATTGTAGATTCATTAATCTCAACAGATAATTTATTTTCTCAACAGGCATATTTACGAGTATGAGTATAATTATCAGCAGGCTGGAATAAATATTATAAAAAATCCCACTAACCTATTAAATCTCACATGAGCCTTTCGAAAGGGACTTCCTTCGAGAAGTTGGAATAATTTGAATATGAATAAAAATACCTATTTGGGGCGTTTTTTCCCCTTAATATTGAATAGCCGATAAATCTCCTCACATCAGAGTCGAGGTCGTGGACTCATTGGACCATAATGGAGTCTGGCAAATATAATGGAGAGGCGGCGAACTGATATTCAGAATGGTAAATTAGAAATGTGGGCAAAGTTCGAAGCAGACGGCATTATGCCAGCGAGATCTATACGAATCTTCTTCTCCTTGATATCTGCTTTAATCGAAGTACGTGAGAAAGTTACAGAGAGTCGCGATAAACACTCATATTGACTTAACTACATACATATGTATTACAACCTCTTACCTCTTTTTAGACAGTAGACTGACTAAACTCATTCGAATTGTAAATGGAGCCAAAGAAACTCTTAATTAAAAGTCAAAACAGACAAGTTTACTTCGTGTTAGCGTGAACGCGGATCTTCTTATTATTAACTCGCAAAACTCTTACCTGAAATGACAAAATTAGAACATTAACATAAAATATTAATTTATTATTGTGTTGTTAACAGAGATGTGCCACGATCAAACGAATATTATAGTTCTTCTTATTTCTTGTTAATATATGAATAATCGAGCGTTATACTATTGTGTCTTTCCCACCTGTCTTTTTATAGCTTTATTACACTCCATTAGGAATAGAAAAGAAGTATCATCTTATAATATTCATTTGAAATTAGCACATCTCTGGTTGTGAATCAAAATACATTCTATATAAGAATGAGATGATTTGGTTAATTGCTTTATCATTGTATATTGAATATAAATGTTTGTTATGATATTTCCATAGAATGTGTAATTTTCATACAGTACTCTGTTAGGTATATCATTTTAATTCAAATTCAATGATTTATTACAGAAATGATTGCAATTTTATTATTAGAAACGAAAGTCTACTACTTGGGATACTGTCTTAATTTTTATTATTCCGAATTCCAATCAATAAATTTATAATAAAATACGTCCGTATTTTTTATCAGCATTTCAATCAAAATTCCATTAACATAGTATTTATGAAATATTCAAAATGGGGTTAGAAATGAATATTAATAATCTCACTAATTGTATAACAGATGATGGGTTATTATTGTTTGTTTCGAGAAAGTCGGTGTGTTATATTAAGGGGATGTAAATTCCCTTCCAGTGGTTGTATTACAAGCAATAAGTACAGACATTTTCAACAATTGTGAGAAAACAACCCTCCCTTTATTGTTAAACAACAATGCTTTATTGTGAGAAAACGCTCGCCTCTTCAAATTTTGAAAAGAAAGTCACTTAGGTTGTTTGGGAAACTAATGCATATACGAAGTATTAACTAGTAGTATTGTAATGGACGATGCTATTATATATTTTGTTTGAATAGTGTGGATTTAATATATTCAACATATTTCGAACTGCTGTCGGTAAATTTGTATATTTGTAATATTATATATTTTAATAAGTTGACACTGAGAAGTGATATGGGAAAGTGTGTGCGATACATGAGAATAATAACTTATGGTCTGATGGCTTTAAGGGCATATTCGAGGGTACAAAGATTTACTACGATATCCAAATTCGACGATTTACATATGCTCTTTTAGAAATCGGTATTTGGAATACTTATAACTTGAATATTCCATTCGCGTATTTCTCTTTAAAGGGTACTACGACCCATATTGCTACGAAGGTACACGTTCCAAATATCAGACCCATAATAACAAGTTGTATTGACAAAAATATGTATATATACACGAAATAAATTGTTGACGCGTATTTATTAAATGATAAAGCTGTATTAATTAGAAATTAGGTAATTAATTTATTATTAAATTAGAGAAATTAGGTAATTAATTTTCAGACTGGAAGATGGGGTATAATATTAATAAAATCACGATTGATTTTCATGATTCAGGTTTAATTTGCTTTCCTGGATTGTAAGGTAAATACGCGATTATAAAATCAGTGACTTGTGTAACTAGTTAAGACCACTGACAGACTCCTTGAGGCGTATAAAAAATTACTATCAGCAAACTTATTACATATATTCATAAAAATTAAAACCTAAGACGTATTAAATAATCCGATTTGCCTGATTATTATAAAATGAAATTATCCCAAGTTAAGTGAGAGCTTTCTGGGTGAGTTGTGCGGGTTTGAAAAGGGTTGTGTCTGTGTTTTAGGATGTGTAATATTATTTTAGAGGTCCGAAGAAGTGGGACACGTAGGTTTTCTTTACGATGAGAAACTAAAGTAGTTCGCCAATTCTGGACTAGTGCCGTCTTCGTGATAATAATCGTGAAGACTAGTAACTATTAAGGACAATGGGACTGAGGCTTGGCATCGTCTTCTGGTCTCCATTACACCATCTTGGAGTGGAGTTATTACCGAAACCCAGTAAAAGTAGAATTGGCAACTGAACAGACCTTACTGCAATAATTAGTCTCGGTGACCACTGCTTGAGGTCCATTAAACACGACCTAACATATTTTAATAAAAATAAATTGAATGGTTAAAATATTCTAATAAATAAAATAAAAATGCTGTTTAAGTTTAGAATACAGTGTCATACTAATACATACAAAAATTGTGTACTTATCATATTAAAATGTAAAATACAGTTCACCTCTACCTTTTCTCTTTTGCCTACATATTCTTTACATAAGTGAACTTTTCCCACAATCATATTCACAGACTTAATCAATAATACACTATAACAAATGGTTAACTTCTCCACTAACTCCTTGATACAAAATGTAAAAAAAATCAAATATGTTTCAAATAAGCGATACTTTTAATTACCACTGAAATGTTCAAGGGACATTTCATAAAAAAATCTTTAACATATCTTTTTTTTCACACAGTCCTTAATGATTTTACTATACTATATTTGTTTCACAATATTTTTGCTTTTTTCATAAAGTATAAAGTATTTGTTTATATTATAATAATTATTATTATTTATTATGTATTTATTATATATATTTTAGTAGTGGGTTTTTGTATTTTTTCCATAAATTATGTTATGACTTATTAATTATTTTAATTATCAATTGATTGTATTCCGTATTAAAATAAGTAAACGACTTAGTCTAATAAAATTGTAACTCTATCTATAAAACATTGTATGTAAATTATATTTAATAAAGAAATTGTATAATAAAAAAATGAATATTATATGGTTGGTTTGTTTCTGCAAACAGTGAGATATGTGCAATTATTTTGTGCAAGCACAAGAGTTTGGTAGCTCACTGTGTGGAGTAACTGGCTAATTAACTTGTTATGTTTAAAATTATATGTATTTATTTATATATAAATATTATTTTTATATATAATATTGCAGTACCACTAGAGCATTACGGGGGATCCCAAGTCGCAGTGATGATAATGCAGCACTCGTCAGTAAATATACCTTCCTTATTGCATGAGTGTGTAAAGTAAATTTCAATCTTCCGACACGCGCAGATAAGACTGTGTTTAGTGATGTTGTAATATATTATATTACAGTTTTGCGGTGTGACCAATTATGACCTTTAGTGAGTAATATCGCCTCTAAGAATGTCTGACATATTGAGCAAGTGTGATATTTACATTACATATTTATGCAACAAGGTATAAAAAAATGTCTCCGTAGAATATTGTGGATGTTTTTTCCTAATAAATAAATATAGTCAATGTGTGTTATACTAGAACTATAATATAAAATTTTATAAGCTGTTTTTACGATATTTTTATAAAGATCAAAGAGTACGGGCATCTGGCAATGGAATTCAATAGGAATGTGGAAGAACGGACAGCATATGGACGATCTTCCTTTATAACGTTAATACGGTCAGTTTGTGTACGTTAAAGGTAAATATTTACAAAAGGTGGTTGTGACATAATATTAGTATCCATTTACATGATGATAATAGCAATACTTATGTACATACACGGTTATCAAAGAAGTGCCTTAGGGCTAAAATTATTATTGGTTAAACTTTGAAGACAGTCCTCGAGATATTCGTCTGTGGTATTAAAATGTACTAAAATTATATTATATAATATTTCACAGAGACTGTAATAAATCTACGCAATCGTAAACGGTTGTCGATAATTTATTTTTATTGGGGAGCGTCCGTCACGGTGAGACTTTATGGCGTCAACGTTTCGACTCTTCTCAAATTTCACCGATTACGAATGACTCATCATCGAATTTAAATAAAAAAGAATAGATAGGTACAGACAAAAATTCAAAACTATTATTGAGTAATCAATATTCTTACAGGGTTATATAAAATGTTGAAGAATATTAAATACAACAGCGATGACACGTGTCAGGAAATACACATCAATTCAAAACAGAACTAACTACACGAATATTTTTGAATACGTTTATATCATATGGAATAAATTTATTTTAATGAAACAATAGGCGTAGTGTTAAAGCCTTTAAAAATAAACCAAATATAATATAACAACCGCTTGTTTATGTTAAAAAAGTGTTATTAAAGTAGTGTTAATTTGGATTTATTGTTCGTGTACTGATTTTTTACCTAATAGCATATATGCATTAATATTTTTTACTAAAATTTACTATTGAAAGGAAGATTGAACTGATTTATTAAAATAAGACTCATTATAATAAGATTAGTAAGAAATTCCACCAATAAAACATTTATTATTTAATTGTAGAGCGCAAACAATTATGATAATATGTTTTTTAAATTTAATATGTGCTCCTTTTGTGGCTTAGGTATTTATTTATCAAATGCTTCTTTTGTAATAACTGAAAAATAATAAAGAATAATTGATACAACATATAACAGCACAAAATTTAAAAGTGAACCAATTATTAATTAAACCATCAAATATGTAATAATAAAAAAGATGGCCAAGAGCACACACTAATACACATTTTGTCAGTTTCCAGTTATTGTACGTTAGGTTATATTTATTTTATTTATACAGACATATGTATATTACAACTATTGTATTTTTTTAAAGGTAAAGTTATATATTACAATTTAAATGAAGACCTTATTCATTGATATTTTTACTATGATATCGACCTTTTGCATAGTTGATTATTCAGTTACTCTTCTACGCATTTATTATTATTAAGAGAAAACAGTCGTCTGGAATACCAGAGAACCTACATCTCTGATGGAGCTTTCTTTGAGAGTTTTTTTAGACACAACAACGTGTTAATTGTCTGTCGGTGATCTTTACAATTACTAGTTACACAGGTCACCGACTTAATAATCGCCTCAGTATTTACCTTACAATACAAGAAATCAGAGTAATTCTGGATCTAGACGATCAAATCAAATAAAAAAAAAATCGAACCCATGACCACAGTATTTGTAGCCACGCTTCTTATCCACTGAGCTATTTCGCTGGCATTTATGAATATTAAAGAACCTTTAGATATCATAAATGTATATATGGTGTTCTGAACTAATATACTGTTATGATAAGGCGTAATGTGTTATTAATATGTCTTTGTGAAATTTTCCAAGTCTAGTTACATAATATATCACGTCTACAAAGAAACCCCTTAATAAATGTATGGTTTGTCTAAGCATAGTTGCCGAATGTAATAGGTTTATTGTCTGAAAGGAATACGAGTCCCAAGTACAGCATAATGAACGGTTTGCTGAAGATAAGGATCTCGGTTTGGAGAGGAGATGAGCTGTCGTCGATGCACCACCCCTGGCCGTGTATTTATGACCAGTTTGAATCGATATAGCCGATATATGTATATAAATAAATATACATTATACAATACAAAGAGAGGAAATATAAGTGAACGCCTTCCCCACATGCGATTTATGCCAGCTCAGGTCGCATGTAAGAGATCATCTCGAACACGTACACTTTAAACAATGTTTCCTTTGTACGCGACTTATGATTATTGATTGGAATCTTGATACTACTCGTATCGTAAACCATTGACAAAACTATCACCGAAGTGTCGGAATTGTATTAAATTGTGTTGTGGAATTTACCCGGGTTAAAATGGTATGTGTGTATGTAAATAAGCCACCGGGGAGCATTCTACATGATTATAATGGTGATATTAGAATTGTTATTATTCATAGAGACAGCAATCTATGGTGGAATGGTTACAGCTAGAGGCTACACACTAAAAATTATGTAGGTTCGTAGACAGCAGAGCAACTTTGTAGTAAAAACATCGCTACTAATCTAAATAATTTAAAAACAATCACGTTAAAAGCCGGACCATTAGTGCGATTATCTGTTTATTTCTAAAATAGAAACGATGAGCTTTTGGGTGGAATTTTATAGATTTATTGTTTAACAATCAGTATTAAGTCCATTAATATAATGACATATTATAATATCAAAATGTTTATTACAAAATAGTTTAGTGGAATGAAAATCTGGGCGTAGTTCAGTAGAAGCACGTTCGAGTCCTGCCGATACCATTGATACATTAGCAGGCCATACTAATGCATGTATAAATATCAAATGTCGAACCAAGTAGATGAGTTTCACCGAGGCAACACTGTAATCAAGGTGGTATATACCTCTATCGGGATTTCACACGAACTGACATTTAGCGCGTTTAAACAATTATTGTTCCCAAAACCCAAACTCGTCTACTAGGTCCGCCATCTTAATATTTATATATCTAGTTGTATGGCCTGCTAATACATCGGTGGTTTTATATACAGGCGGAAATATTTTTTTTAGTATTGTTTCAATTATAATTTAGTAAGTTGAATCTGTGGGTGAAAAATATTTATTTTAGCTCACTCGCATGGCTCACATGAAACCCAAACAATTCAATTATTATTTTTAGGGGAAATTATTAATGGTGTTCAATAATTTAAAGAGTGAAATTGCTGATACAATAAAAGTAAGCAAGTCAATTTTATATCCACCCATAGACAAGCAAGCATACTGGCTGACTTCGAGGAACATCGGTGATATAAATACCACAGTATCAACAGATAATTGTATATTAAATTATTAAAAGCCATATGGCTACACATGTCAATAAGTGAGCCAATAACAAATCACAAAGGTCTCTTAAACGTAGACAATGATAATGTAATAAATGTTTTAAGCAACCATTAACACGCGATGCGAATGGAGTCTTGTCGGTGTGAACATTGTTCAAAATACATCTACCAGATCCAAAGTATGTTGGTATCGTGTCCAGGACTAGTTATAATAAATTTCAAAGTTATATTTACACTCACACAGTCGGACACAATAAAACACGATACTATTGCCGCAATAACTTCTTTATAATTGGCTTCGGACGTCGCGACGCTGCCGTATATAAAAACATTATTCCTATATCTATATAAAGGATTATCTCAATCCTCCTCAATAATAATATAAATCTAATTGGATTATCATCAAGTTTTTTTTTTAATTTCGTATACCGGATACAGTTCTATGTATGTGAATTAAAGTCGAGCATATAAATTACTGGATGTCAACAGCGAAGAGATTGATCGCCTCAAAAACAGTCTTAATTACTGTTGAACAAAAAAAACACACTCACCAGGCTTGAAGAATTAAACAAAAATTAAAAAAAAGAGCCCGAGTATAAAATAGCACAGTGTGACAGCAGGAAAATATATGTCACAACGGACATTGTAGATTAGATCCAAAATAATATTATTCATTTAATTATGGCCATCGTCGCGAGTTGTTCAAAATATTATTTTTAACCATAGCTCGATACAAAATCGTCGAATAAAGAAATGCTAGTCTATTAAAGTGGAAACATATCGCTGACAGCTGTTGTGCGCTGTCCGGCAAGAATACATTAATCCTATGGAATATTTCCAATTGGGTTTATTATACAAATATTTTGATGAGACACCATTGAGAAATGTCCTTCCGTGTCATAACGAACGACGAATCATTCCACGAAGACAGCATAATTTATTGCGGGATTAGAATATTTCATCATAAAATCACAAATCTCGTGTCGGTTGTGAAGTAAAAACAAAGAATTCCCATATTATGGCTCGACTGCGCTGGCGACTTTTTTTTTGTTGCTAAAAACGACTTTTGATATTCATTTATATAAGGAATTTGCCGATTTCGAAGTGCAGATATCGCAAGCTTGAACCTGGTTTTTGTAATAATACATTTAAGGCAAGTTATAATAATGAGCACATAGTTAGGGGATGTTCAAGATATTCTATCGTCAAAGGGTTGTTTTTAAAGATAGACACGCGATCTCTTTCATTTAGCATTAATAACCGAATATAACCTTGTATTGTGTTTACTGAGGGATAATTGACGTTTAATGAGCGCAATTTCAACCCATTCAGCTTCACAATATATTTACTATATAAAAATCTTATTATTTACTCATATACTAGGATAAATTAGGTGTAATATATTTTTTATACGAGATTGAATTTCAATCGGCGAAAATATTGCAAAGAAATATATCATAAAGATATTTTAATGTCTAATAATAAATTATTTCAATAATTTATGAATTTACAGTCACCTATTATTAGTATCTGTCATATTTCTTTCAATTGAATATATTAAATCACATTTATCGGAAATAAAAACGACTGTAATTGTAGGATTCTCAAACTGTGTAGTTATGGGTTCTTATTTTATTTCCCATTAACCATTCATAATTCATAATTAACCATTCATAATTTTTTTTCACAATTTAGGGTATATTTAAAAATATATATTTTTGAAATAATCTAACCTCCCCTTAAAATAATCTCACTGATTAAAAGTCCATCCTGCATAAACCAAAAGCTCTTTTGTAATACATTATTATCATTGATCGCCATAATTGATAATTATATTTTTTTAGTGATAGGAAATTTAATAATTTGATAAATGTTTAAATTAAACTGATTTTATAAAATAAAGTGATGATCACGAGATACGACCATTAAGGCGGCGCCTCGTCTTTTGCGTCTGTTCATTTAATTGCTCTTTTTTCTTACTTACACAAACAACTTATATTCTGACAAACACGAAAAACGGCCGATCTTATTTTATAAAAACGACAATCTCTAATCCGACGTTTGACTTTTTCACAAGAAGCCGATATGTTCGACAGATTTAGCACAATTAAGCGCGTCATTGATCAAAGTCTGTTGGTATTAAACGGGTAATGAGGACAAATAATTTTATCAAAAAAATCAACGTAGGTATTATATACTATATATTTATTTGGTAATTGTTATTAAAAAATATACTATACGATTGTATACTAGAATATTTTTAATGTTTTAATGTAAGTATTTTTTAAGATTTTAAGAACGCTATACGTTTAAGCATTTTTCTGAATCAATAATAATTCTAAGTAGTAATGATAAAAAATACTTTGTTGCCACGATTGAAATAATAATAAAAATCATCAAACATTGAAACGACAATTATTTATATATTGGAAAAAAAAAGATTCACTGTGATTTATTATTTTAAAAATTAATTTCATTATTTCATAGTTGTTAAGCCGACTCATTAAGAACGTTAAAAAATCTTTACTCTCCCTATTCTTTAGAAAATATGTGGTATAAAATAATTGATATAGAAAATGGCTATACAAATTATTAATTAAATGAAATTTAGCTTTGTTAATCTAGTACATTGACTTTTCAAAACAAAATAGTCGTTTTTCACAATGTAGATTTAATATTTTTTAGAAGCTTTGGACTAAGTTAAGCTGGTGTATGGATTTTTTTTTATGAATTTCACGACTTACGTACACTAGTCGTAATGTATTTACACAATTTGATTTTTTTGATCGATTTTTTTAACAAAATAAAGTTAAACTGAGTGTTAATTGATTTTAAAGTATTATATGTTTGGGTTTTGTATTTATTTAAATTGTTGGTGTAGCAGGTTAATGGTGGCGCGCTCATTTGAAACATATTAATCTTTCAGCAGCTCATATAGACCACTAACGATGGACAAACAAGCATTCGTGACGACCCCACATTTAACACTGATCATGTTTATATTTTACACACTATATTTATATTTGATGTGATATAAATAAAATGTGCATTTAGAAGAAGACAGGCAGACGCGCGTAAATCGGTGCAGAGGATTCGAGCACTCGACACTTGGCGTTTCCGCTCGTTTGGAAATCTATTTGTGGATAAAATACACTACATGATAGAATATATTATATGATATTTGTGCATGTATATCGGCCGGTTTATTCTGAGTGTGCTTGAATTATTTCGGTCGGCAGTCCGGGACTTTTATTGTCGATAAATCATAGTCTGCCAGACAGCCTTTTTCACAGAGCCACCGCCAAAACAGAAACAATAAAGTCAGCTTGGAAGAGGGTTGGGATTTGTCGGAAAGACGCTGGGGGTGGGAAAAAAACACCCCAACACATACACACACAAACCGCATAGGTACAGCCATAAGGGAAAGCTTCTACTTCAGAATACACAACAAAATCTCTAACACCGAATCTTTAAACATTGAAATATTTTATTATTAACCAGTTAAGATTTTCGGATACAGATATTTTTTAATTTGCAAATAAATATATTTTTTAAATAAAATCTGATTAAATTAAACAGAAAAATTTACATAGTTCTTGGAGCACTGAGAGGGATTTTTTTATTATTTTTATTTATTAATATTAAGAGAAAACAGTCGTCTGGAATACCAGAGAACCTACATCTCTTATAGAGCTTTTTTGAGAGGGTTTTTTTATACACAAAAACGTGTTAATTATTTGTCGGTGATCTTAGCTATTACTAGTTACACAGGTCACCGACAGAGCGGCTCTGCCCGATTTAATAATCGCTTCAGTATTTACCTTACAATCCAGAAAATCAGAGTAAACCTGGATCAAAACGATCGATCGGGATTTTATTAATATTATTCCCGATGTCCCAGTCGCAATAACCGATCAAATCAATTAAAAATTTCTAGACTTGAGCGGGATTTGAACCCATGATCACAGTATTTGTAGCCACGCGTCTTATCCCCTGAGCTATTACGCTGTTTTAATAGGGATACCTTTTTATATAATAATTATATTTTTTAGAAGTCTTAGATCTGTGATAGATATTAAATTGAAATAATTCTGAAAACATATTTAACCAATCATTGGTAAACTTTTCTCTTGTTTATTATGTTAACAGAATTATTTCGCCTTAATAAAATGTTAAAGTATGCCAAATCTCTGATTGGTTCAACCGATTTCACAAAAATATTAAATGAAGTAATAAAAGTGTGTGCCTGCGGTTTTTATGTGCGTACAACAATAATACCAAGCTCCAGTCTATTCGTACACACATGACTCACTAACACTCAAATTACACAATTTGTACGTATGATAGGATAGATAAAAAAATAAAGGTAACCCGTTGAATGTTGTCAATTGAAATTGAAAAAAAATATTCATTCGGTTATTATGACAGAGATATGAAATCAATCCAATACAAATCATACTAAATAAATAAAAAATAGTGTTACCTGGAATCGTGCTCATTACCAATTAACCAGGCAATGATGTACAAGCTTAGATTATCCTTTTTTGTAAGATGCTTCCAATAAAATAAAATGTAAATAGGAATTTCCTATTACATAACTGAGATTGTATTTAATCCAGGCACATTTATATTAAGAGTTGGGTTAGTAATTAAAGTATATCACATTGTTGACGCACATAGAACCCCTTTAGCATAATACTTGTCTTGTATTTGACAATCCTCCCCCTGGCTTATTTATTGTTCTATGTATTTCCAGTAGAATTCGCGACTGTATCCCATTAGAAAGTTTTATGTCCCAAAAACGTATCACGTCATTTTGCCGTCGTAAACATGTCGTCAAGACACAGCTGAAATTAATTTAATGTTAATAAAAGTGTGTATAAAAAAATATTATTATACGACCTATTTATTCAAGTGTATGATTGGATTCATGTTTTGAGGGCACTTAGTAAATTATTTTTATAAATGGTAATTTTTTTTTAGTACTTAATATTTTATGTGCCTTCATTCACTTAATTTTCTTGACTGCATTTAAATAATTTTATTTGTAAAAAAATATTATAGTGAAAAAACTTTCAAAGCGATTATATCTTAGAATTATGTATTATGTATATTATGAATAATATGTTTTATCAATATATATTTACTCTACGAACACAAGAAACAAAGAATACGTGAGTTTTTGTAAAAGTACAGAGACTGTACAAAAGTTGTATATTTACCCGTTGACAGTTCGCTGTTCTCTTTTGCCGGGCCTTAAGCGTATTTTGTTACACATAATCGTCTTGGTAAAGAGTTACTCTGATTTCCTGCGTTGTAAGGTTAATACTCAGGCGATTATTAAGTCGATGACGTGTGTAACTAGTAATAGTTAAGATAACCGACAGACAATTCATTAACATGTTATTGTGTACAAAAACCAAAACTTGTTAAAACATTTTGAAACAGTCCCTTAGAGCGTATATGTAAAAAATTGTTAATATTCTTACCTAATAAGGAAAGAGTTAAAATTTCCTAAAGCTTCCATATGAACCCTAATTCTAAAATTTCAGATAAAATCCAGATAACCCATCTTAGTATTTGATGTAATTATTTAATATAACTCAAAGTTATATATCACGAAGTTGAATGCAATTCTATTCGATTCTTTTGATGTTTAAATGTGTTCAAGGTGGATGCTATATCTTACGATCCGAGACGAAATTGGATGGTGGCCGCAAGGATGAGAAAGTATTCAGGGCAAAAAAATTACCTCAGTCCAATACTGGATGTGTGTTCTTGAATTATGTGCATTTTTGACCGCCGCAATATTGCTTGCTCTGACCAATAACACATTCAAGAAAAGAATAAGTTTTTATGGCACTCCGCTGAATAACATTTTATTGTATACAAAGCAATCTCACTTCTCCAGCGTTTATACGCCTTATAAAAATGTCAATTTGACATTGAAACGATCTTTTAAAATGTGCCCCGAGAAAAACTTTTAAACGGACGTTGCACTAGAGGTTATTTTTAGACCAGCTCAATGTAATTTTTCATCATTGGTGTAAATATTCTTAAAGAGTTTTACAATTGGTTTGACATATGATGGGGTTGATATCAAAATACCTCAATTTATTATAGCTTTGACGAAGGAGTATTTAAAAGAAAGCTTGATAATCTTATTACAAATCAAGCCATTTTTTTAAATATAAATGTACGAAAGCTCCCGAGGGGTTTATTGATTGATAGCATTAGGTGTACACATTTTTAATAATATATGCTCCGAGAGGCTTTTTGAGAATGTTTTTTACAAATTTAAATTTTTAGAAACAACAACGTGTTAATTAATTCTATCGGTAATCTTAACTATTACACAGGTCACAGACTTAATAATCGCCTCAGTGTTTAACTTAAAATCCAGGAAATGAAAATAAATCAAGACGATGGATGGAGATTTATTAATATTATTCCTGATCTCTCAGTCATAATAACCGATCAAATCAATTAAAATTTTCGACTTCAGGGGGATTGGAAAGGTATTTGTAGTGCTGCGCCTTATCCATTGAGCTATTACACTGGTTGGAATTTTTTTACATAGTATCTTATGTATCTTATTCTAGCAATATTTATTTTTAATAATAGTAATAAGATGTGCTACGACTGAATAATAAAACAATACCTAAAGCAACCAATCAAAACCATTCGTAGCATTTTTCTCTGCTGACAGTTTCTCTAAATACATAAGACATGAATATATGTATATTTTGCCTGTTTAAATTACTTGTAAAAAAATATTCTACACATACGTATAACTGTAAATGGTATTGTATAATTTACAACGACTTTATCCAACCTTACAGGGAGCGTTCTGTGTATAAGAAAATATCGAAAATCGATTATATATAAATCCAAAAACTTTATATAATATCAGAACCAAGTAGAACTGTGTATGTTGTTTTAAAGGAGGGCATTGGAGAAGTTTTGTTCTAGTATGCTTCTAAGCGACATTTGATTCGTAACAAATGCACTGCACTTCTCCGGGGAAATCTTTTACAGCCATTCCACTACTATTCTCTTCAAATCTATACAATATGAATATTAACGAAAAGATCAACTGATTTACTTAGTATTTGTCGAGTAACGACCAACAGGTACTTGAAGCTGGCCTTCTTCTTAAACTCGAGTTGGTAAAGAGAGGTATAAAAAGTAATGGATAACCGAAAATAATCAGAAGACGTGATCTGTTTTTTGTTCCAGCGCATCGTATATTTTGTTCGATTTATTTAGCCCTTTATTATTATAAATAAATAACCCAATGATTTTATTCTACAAGCTACAGTAGCGTGCTAATGATGAATGAACACCTACATTCTAATTTGAAAAAATACTACCAATTTCTTTAAAGATGTATTTTACTGGTGCATTGACATCATTTAATATTTACTATTAATTAATCCACCAATATTTTTAAAGTGAAAAATAACAGTAAATTTAAGCAAAAATGATTAAAATGTTCACAAATTATGAGGTTTTATCGTCTGAAGATAACCATACATAAATCTAATCGTAAGAGCCCAAAAAAAAGAATATTATTTATTTATATAATTTTTAATAAATTGTTACCTCAAGGAATGTAAAAATATAGTATATGTGTGTTAAACTTTAAATTATAAAAAAATCACTGTTTGTTTTATAAATCACCTATAAAGTTATAAAGGGTGGACTTGAAAAAAACTGAGAATATTTAAGGGGGTGGTAGGGTATCGTAAGAATAATTAAAAAAAAAATATAATATATATTTGTTGATATTTTTTTTTATTAATTAATATAAAAAAATAATTAATAATATTAATTACGTATAACAAGCACAATATACACGTAACAGTCACTACTGAGTACTTCAGAGAAACAGCTGTTTTCAATATGGTGGCCCAAACTCGATTCCAAAAGCACTATTATTAATTATTTTTAAATTTGTTTTCAATTATTCTTACGATATCCTAGCACCCCCTAAAATATTCTCAGTTATTTCAAGTCCACCCTGTATACCACATTTTTAAATGTTTTATTGTACTCTAAGCGTATGTAGCTCGGTTGTTTTAGGTGGTAAAATACAGATTTATTCACTGATTGTGACAAATAGTAAAATAAAATAAAACAAAAGTACGAAATTTTTATACCTTCTATGGCACTTTGTCGGTTCGATGCAACCTTATATACAAAATTGAATATTATACAAAACGATACAAAAATTTATGTTTTTTTCATTTTTTTCATTATTTTCAGTGTATAAGTAAGGTATGTGTAGGGAATAGAGATGGTAGAAACTCTTTCAGCATTATGGGTAGAGGTAATTTATTCAAGATCTGTAGGTTTGTCCCATTGTTGGGAGCAAAACAACACGACTGGTGAATTCAAAATGCCGGAGGCTGTATTGTGGACAGAGGACACCACTTCCTGGAGATGCCATGGATAGTAACAGCTTGAATAATTGACCATCTCTTTCGTCTACCTCAATATGCATACTGTATTCAACATTATTATATTCTCCAAATTGACCCTTAGACATTCGACATTTAGACTAAATTACAATACGGACCGGACGTCCAGGCTTCCTCACGCTATGCCCGGAATTTGAATTAATTCATACCATCATTCCCCATGCCAAGTTATTAATTAATTGCCATCTATTATGACCTCAACTAAATTATACTAGGCAATATGATCACATAAATAACATATAAAGTTGGTAATCATCATAATCATAAGCACTCCAGTTCAGTGATGAAGCAAGGCTTCCCGCCCCAGCATCTTTCACTTAATGCTCCTCCAGTTATTAATTCCTAAACTCCTAACTACCTTATCTTAGCCTAGGTCTACCCTGCCTTCTCTTACCAACAGGCTTGCTGGATAGTATTTCCGATACTATCCCTCCTGCTCTTTAATCCAACCTAATGTTAAAGCCCTAATAAACTGCACTACGTTCACGCTCTTATATAATGAGTAAATCTCATCGTTCCGTCTAATTCTAAATAGTCCCGATGCCTCCTGAACAGGACCCAAGATCCTCCTAAGAATCTTCAGCTCGAACCTAAGTAGCCTATCCTCCTCAGTCTTGGTAATAACCCATGTTTCTGCACCGTAGGTTAGTACTGGCCTAATTAGCATTTTGTATAAATAAAGTTGGTAATACTACTAAGATAGTTCGGTTGTTTACTATAACAGTGAATCATAATATATCGACTGTAAAAAGTAAATTTGATTGAAGCGTCATAGAGTCAAAAATAATTATTTAAATTATTGATCGTGTTGATTACTTGATGGAATTCAATAATTATTTAATGAAAATATGTTGTAATTTCCACTGTATTTTAAATTCCACAATATTTTTATTAAAGTCTAAGCGCTTTCGACTACATCATCTTCTCTGAATGATGACAAAAGTCTCTGAAGATAACTACATGTTGTAGTCGAAAGCGCTTAGACTTTAATAAAAATATTGTGGAATTTACAATCTTACATCTTTTTAGATTTGATTTTTTTAGATGTAATTTTTCATATTATTTGGTGATGGTTATTAATAGGAATAAAACAATATTTAAGGAGGTTTGATAATAACGAGTGAGGCATTTTGATTGCGCGCTCTCTTGGTTATGTGACGTTTAGATCAGTTTCGTATTAGGCATTGTGTTGTGTAGATATACCCAAATTTTATAATTAATAAAACGATAGATACGCCACAAAAACGACCAATATTTACATACAACGTTATAGGTAATTAAAAATAGTAGGGTTAGGTTAGGGATTATTATAAACATTGAAACACATTATTTAAAAATGTATTCAACCAATTTATTAAAAATTAAACTTGTACTTTTGTTTAGAAATAATGATAATATTTGTTTACAACATTTTAACCCCACTCGTTATTTTATTTATTAAAATTCTCTATGATGGCCTTTCAAAAAAAGTCAAATAGACTTTCACCATCAATATTTACTCTATTTGTTTAATTGTATTCACTGTAAAATTACTGTCTACTGATGGTCGGTTTTAACTACAAAGAAAAGAACATTAAAAAAATCATAATTAAAAAAATGATAGTGAAACTATCAACCATTGACCACAAATTGGCCATGTAATATTAGTCCTTAACATATTTTAAGATCATAAAAACATACATTGTATAAAACACCATCTGATATATGATATTTAACCATGGTGCAATTTGTAAAGATCAAATTTTCAATGTTATAATTACAACAGCATCGTAAGCAATAAACCATTACAGAATCACCATGAATGTTTTATTATTTTAGGAGCAAATCACGATTTTATTATATTTCACACTGCCATGCACTCCTCGAACAGCTTTTATAACCTGCTCCATAAACTCGTCTCAGAAAATATAGTCGACGAAAAAATTAATAACGTGTCTTCGCACCGCCGATGTTGCATAATTTACGACAAGACCTCTTGAAATATACTCGGCCGTAGCTCATTATTATTTTGAATATCCAAAAAATGATGAGGCAATAGAAGGGTCGACTTTTTCGGGTTGAAAAATGAATAAATTACAAACACAGCGATGCAATAAAATTGGCAATTGATTAAAAAATAAACACTGTTGCAATTTTATCTGCGCCGGTGTCTTTACGATGTATAATTAAGATTTTCATTGTGATGAACGTGTTAAGACAATATTTACGACCGCAATTCGTTAAACCACCTCGATCTTTCCAATATAATTATATTTATTTTAATTAAATCTTTCATAAATTATTCCACCAACGAGATTTCTCTTTGATGTAACGTTTCGACAGCTAATTTCCCCCTAGATTGGGCCCGATATTTTTTTTATTTATTGAATAAAAAATCCAATACGATTCGAATATTGCAAATATTAATTAGACATCCTCACGAATAATCATGAAATCCTAAACGAATTGACAAACAAATCATAAAATTATATTTTTAAAATATTACTAGTCTAGTTAAATCACAGATATCTTTTGTACATGGGTTTCAATTTTTTCCATATACTTTTTATTATTTAATATAAGGTACCTCTCATATCAAATAAAATTCTCTAAGTCTAATTCATAAGATGTTTTGTATAATACAAACTATGTCAAATTCAAATTAAATAAAGAAATTGTATTACTAAGTATTATATCTTGGCTTATGCAATAATATACGTTGGGCTTCTTGATTTGATTTTAATAATCCTAAAGTTTATATATATTTAAAATTATTTCTTAATATGCGGATGAAACGGGTTCGTATACTGACTATATGAGTGAAAATAATTATATAGGATCAATAGAAGAATGTGAATAATAAGAGTAAAAACTACCTACGAATCAATAGCTACTTTCAAATTGTGAGATACTTAATAAGTAACGATCTGGCTACATTGTGTATATATTTAACTGAAGATTAAACATAAAAATAGTGTATGGATCCATTACGATCCCTGTATGGATAACTAATTTTAACTCTACCTCTAGTTTTCTGTGAAGGAATATAATACAATGTCTTTGTTAAAGGATTACATTGAAATATGTATTGATCGTTGAGATATAGCCGAGTGGATAATGTTGATTGTCTTTGTTTAGGGTCGGTGGAGATATATCGAATATCAATTAGATATTGTCGAAATCCATTTGGGTACATAGTGGATGTATCCATTTCACCTGTGCCCTGAGATATCGAAACAGTCACGTCTTCCAATTAACCCTTTATATTTTAACATCCAGCCTCGGGCTTCGGGGATTTGCCTACACCGTTTTGATAATTACTAAATTAATGCAATCTGTTACTATTGCGAAATTACTGAATAAAAATAAACTTGAAATTATTTTATCTCCGACTCGAATTTCTAATAGGCACAGTATTGGATGGGGTGGTTAATTAAACGAAATGTGTGTTTATTGAAAATGACTGGGCTTTTACCGTACCGATCTGAAAGTATTTGATTTTTGATAAATGTGGAAGCCAAACAAATTCATTTTCGAAACGACAACACCTGAAAGCTTTCAACTAAAAGCCAATTTAATTGCTCCAAAGTGTTGAACTTCATTTATGTATGATGTGTGTTCGTTTTATTTATATTAACTGTGAATGCAGTTGTTTTATTTTATAAATATGTACTACATATGCTTTAATTCGTTGCAATGTGAAAATGATAAATTTTTAGTTTTTACAATTGTTGTTGTATAAAAATATTAGATTAAGCCAAGAGACAGTATCATTTTATTTATTTTACTGAGGATTATTAAATTGTAACATATATTACTGTAATTGATTGAAGATTATATTTCAAAAGTTACATGAATACTTATATTTATGTATTTTGACAGTTCTTATTCAAACAAAAGTATCTTTAGTAGTCTAAACTTGTATTTTTTGGCAGTATAGTATAATAATATTTACATTTTATTGGTTTGATGAAAAGTTTATCAATTAATTATATTTTTTTTGGTCAAATCTGAGATAGTAAAACAATACCTAAATTTTTTTGTAAAACAAAAAAATTTTGCGGAAAAACAGCACATATTTAATAATGAATTTATCGTACAAATATTTTGAAGTCAATTATTTCAAAATATTGACTAATAGTAGACTGTAGATCGCTGAATAATAATCAAATATTTTTAGACTGTTCTTTTTTTTAATATGCAATTTATTTTTGTACAGTGGTTTTTAAATATCTTAATAAGGCGTATATGATTAAATTTCATTTCGCACAATATCAGAGAAAATTGTGATGATATTGTGGAAGTTGCAAATCAATAAAAAAATCTTTAATTATGGAATTCTACCAAGACGTCAACAATATCAACAATTTATAATTAAAATCATTTGAAAAAAAAGCACTATTCATCAAAATTACCCGATGAAAGTACAAAATTATTTTCAAGATTTTTAGTCTGTTTAAAAAATTGTGATGTCTGCCGTTTTACCGACAAGACCAATCAATTTTTGTTCTAATACCATAAATATTTGAATAACGTAAACCCGATTTCTTTGAATATTATACAAACAGCTTAGGTAACATCTGAGTGAGGCTTGTTCATATAGCCTTAGCTCATTCCTAGGACAAAGGAGTGTTAATTTCCTCTACTCAATGTTAGGTGTGTATGTATGTTAGAGGTGGTGTTTAATTGTATGTGATAAGGTCGATCTTGTAGGATAGTTTCCGTTAAGGCTAGCGACCTGAACAAAGCGACCTGTTAATCCTGAGCTGTAAATACAGCCTGTCGAAGGTTTATCTTGCCACGATCCGATATCGCCAACGCTTTATGGCCCATAAACGTCCGATTTGTTTAGCCGATTTTTCCTCCCTCGTGCACTTTTGGCTTGCACCACTACTAACTTATAAACAAAGACCGAGAACACAATCGGCATTTCACTATTTCACAGTAAGGCTTTTTGGCAAACAATACCGAGGAAATTATTTCCGGTCAGCGATACTCATGATGAACTGCAGAGGGAAGATAAATGTTTCGTAAATAGGATTTCCAAACCAGAGTTCAAAATCAAGTTATCGAATGCACAACACAATAATCCCCAACTAATCCTACAATTATTTCTTCCTGTTGGAATTCCATAATATAAATAAAATTGTTAGTTAGTATTTTATTAGATCTTAGAAGTCTCTGAAGATACGCAGACTCCCTAATAAAACACTGTGGAAATTACAAACAACAATTTTATTTATATAAAAAATAGAACACTTTGAAAAGTCATTGTAGTAGATGTAATGGTTACATATGTCTTAAGCTCAATATTAAATATTTTAATTACATATCATAATCAAGTTGATTTTAAACATCTCAGTCATCATCATGTGTTAAATTTACATTTTTTTTATATAAATTATTATGTTTATAAGGCGCGTGGCTAGAAATACTGTTCAAATCTCGTTCAAGTAAAAAAATGAATTGATCGGTTAATTGGGAGATCGGGAATAATATTAATAAAATCCCAATCGATCGTCTTGATCTAGGTTTACTCTCAATACCTGTATTGTAAGGTAAATACTGTGGTGATTATTAAGTCGGTGATTTGTGTAACTAGTAATAGTTAAGATCACCGACAAACAATGCATTAACAATTGTAAAAACCTTTCCAACAACCCATATTAATTCAACACTATAATTAATACTTTTTTTATATACAAAACTCTCTTCTTAAAAATATGAATATATTTTGTGTAAATAATGTACTTCTCTAATGTAAAAGTTTCTAAATTTTTGGTCCAGTGTTCTACAATAATTGATAATAGAATACTTAAGTGTTCGTAATATTATTATTTCAATTACAAATATAGTCTAAATTAACACATTCGAAATAGTAATTGTCACGTATCCGAGTAAAAATTAATACAATTTAACAACGAATATATTTGTATGGGCTTATTCAAAGCAATTATATAATTTATAGCACTTTTTATCAAGCGATACGTGCTGTATTTAGATAGCAATTTCGGGCTTATAATTCCCGCACGTAGTAATATAAAATAATCGCACAATTTGCGGCGTAGTGTTTTAGGCGCTTAAAAAAAACACGAATAATATACTGGGAAACGACACATAAAAAAATCCTATCGTAAAACACCAGTCATAATCTTGTACGCAATTACTTTTGTCGTAAACCGATAATGAAAATAATTCATTCCGTAGCTATCAAATTATTTATGAAAAAAATACGTTAATTAGAGAATTTCTTGGAGAATTCTATCAAGAATAGTATACGGAAGACAAGGGATAACTAGTGGACCATAAATCCGTTTTAGTATCGAAAAAACGAGCTTAAGGCGTGACCCACGTGCGAGCTTTGATCGCCACAGGGAGTGGTTTACTTTGATTGCATCTTACTATGGACACAATATTAGATTAGATGGGATTTATAAGCCAATGATCCATTTGCTATTTATAACAAAAAAATAACAAGTAGCTGATAAACCAGCCTATTTAATTTTTAGGTAGTTTTTTTGCTGTTCGCACGACAATAATCAACCCAATAAAACTATATACAGTGGGACTTATAATAATTTGCATAACGGACATAAATAATTAAGAAAGAATTCTTCAATCAACAAGGCACATTTCACATAACGACTAACGCAGTGAATGTAGTTTAATAAACCCTGAAAAATTTCATACATATTAAATAAAATACTATAAAATAACTAACTGAAGCGAAATAAAGCGTAAAATTGAGTAAGCGTGTATTTTTAATCTTCATCAAAGGTAAATTAATTGTTAGAATTAAAATGAAAAAATATCGTTAGTGTAGATTTTAATTGAATGCAAGAAACTTGACACCAATATATATATGTTTTTTACTGCTGACGTATATTATGGTGAAAATAAATTTTCAATGGTGAAAGTAAATCGTATTGTTTATTTTTTTCATACATGTTCTATTTTTACTTGGTTAGCGAAAATATACATAACTAGGGTGTTATTAATTTTTTGGTTGTTTATTATCATATATATCATGCTATATTTTTTATTAGTTTAATAATATTATCATTAAAACGTCCGTTTTGAGATACCCAAGATAATGTATTTTACAGGATGAACTTGAATTGACTGAGAATATTTTAGGGTATGGTAGGGTATCGCAAAAATATATGAAACAATATATTAAATATTTTAAATTTTATTAATTAAGAATTAAAAATATTAATAGTGCTTGTGGAATGGAGTTTGGACCATATTGGAAATCTATTGTATCTCTGAATTACTCAGTTGCATGTGCACTGTGTCTCTTAAGTACATAATTAATATTTTTCAATTAGTAATAGAAATATTTAAAAAAAAAATCGCTCATATTTGCGATAACGCAACGCCCTAAAATATTCTCAGTTAATTTAGGTCCACCCTGTATATGTATGTATATATACATATATTAGTATACCGTGACGCCTTCCCTATTGACGGGAGTCCCTTTATAAGGGGTTGGCCAGGCCACCTTGGCCTTTACGGGAGAATATAGTAGAGATGGTTTCCCAGGCCACCACACAGCAATGAGTACTTAAGATCTAGTTTGCTAAGCTAGATCTACCAAGTGACTCCGGTGCCGTGAATCGAACCCGAGTCTTCACTCACGAATCCGTTACACTAACCACTGGGCCACAAGGCGGCTCGAATTTAAGCATATTATACTTAATATGAAATTACAGATTCATTAAGAGTCTCTAAGAGGAGGTTTAATTTTTTATTTTTACTAGTTCTATTCTACACGAATTAATAATCGAGTAAATTTGGATGGGTACAATTTTAATTTAGTATTTGTAACCATGCGTTTCAACCCCTAATCTGTTGAGTTAGTATTCTAGTATATAGAGAAATGGTCTTAAATTAAAGGGATTCGGCCACCAAGTGTGGTGTGTAATAATTATGAATGTTTGAAAAATAGTATAACAGTAATTGTTGTTGTTTAGAGACCACAAATGTGTGTGAGGCACCCTGCTGGTTTAGGCTGTGTCTTTTTTGTGGCTAGTCTGGGTGCAAAACTAATTTGTCTGAAAACACCATAAGGTTGAGGCGCCCGCGGTGAACCAGACACATCTGTTAACATTTATATCGTATAATAATTACTATTCAAGTATATTTAAAATGATCTACTCACATGTGTGGCTTATGGGAAACGGTCGTACATACATAAAATGCATCCGTGGTGAGTGAGGGTCGGAAGAAAGTTTCTTTTCATAAGGGGTATTATTACATTAGATTGGAAGGGTGGAAAAACGTTGTCGTAACTATCAAAAGGCCATATTGGTCTATGTGTAAGGCGTGACCGTCCATTGGGACTGTTTAGGTTACGTGCTCCATTCAAATGGGAAACATCCACCACATTTACATGAATAAACGACACTTTTACAATAATATACATCAAATAAACCCAGAAAGCTTTTATAATATTACTTTGGTTTCTTTGAAGATTTACTAATACATACTCTAAATAATTTAATCATGTATTTTCCATTTTACATCCGAAGTATTCCTCATCCAATCACCTCTTTATTGTCTCCTGAATAGGCTGCAACTAATTAGCAACGAATTTGCGCACCCGAGTAAACTCTTTTCCACAAATTCTGCCACCTATAACTTGACTTATTAGGAAGCGACCTTATATAGCAACATATAAATTAATGCTTCCTACACCTTATTTTATATACATTATTGTACTTATACATTTCATAGAAACATTTTTTTTATAATAATATTATTTATTTTTATACATGCTTTTTTAATTTCTGTTTACCTTTTTATTAGTATTTTTTTGTCTTCAAAAAAAGCTGTTCTGAGCGTTTATATGGAAATAAATAAATTGCTAAGTTTCGTATTCAATTAAGACTGTGTTAGTGAGTCGTGCTAATACATATTAGTAGTGAGTCGTCTACTACTTATTAGTAGTGTACACCAATACTACCAGCTGTGAGTGATATTTTCGAATGGTCAACCATTAAATAAATTAAGGTAAAGTCTACATAAGCTTACAACTATTTTTTCTATAATTAAATCAAATACACAAACATTTATGTGGTAAATATTAATTCAAAGATTTTTCTTTAAAGACGACTTTTGTTTGGGATACGATCCACGTGCTTTATAGAATACAGATGAAGTAAGATAAATAAATATGTAATTATGTCAGTGAAAATATATTAATATTTTATTATCTCATTTTGTAGGTTTTCTCACGATTAAATCATATAAATTATAAGTTACTTTAGAAAGTCTAATCATTCGAGTCACAGTCGAATAAATAAATAATTTACGATCGTCATTAAGCTTAATCATTAACCCATTTCATAGCGGTCTATAAACATTTTATACGAAACGATATTTTGATGTGATCACGAAGGAGACATTTTTTTCTCAACAAATATAACAAATTGATCTCGTTGTGATGGGTATCGATTGTATGCGAGATTTTGTGGGTAGTAAAATTGGAGCACGGATCGAAATAGCGACCAACTGTTCGTCCATTTCTTTTGCTGACCTGTTGGAAAAATAGGCACAAAGTGTTCACCGAAACAACGATATGGGTTTCATGTCTATTTGTCTGTTTTTTACGATCGGTTTTGCCAGACAAGGGGTCGTAAAATACGCACTATGTTCAGGGCTTAGCACCTCTTCTCATTCTATTCAGAAGATGAAATTTCCATCAATGGATTGAAGAGTTTAGAAACGAGGACGATTTCGCTTTTAGATATTCCCCGCTAGTGGGATTAAAATAAACGGCGCATATGAAATTTTTTTGATTAAATAATTAATTGAAAGTCTGGCTGGCGCACAAAGAGAGTAAAGCTGCAGTAATATACGATAACGTATTCGCCGACAAAGTTAAGCTTCAGTCCTAAATAAGATTATAAAATGATCTTATCCATACACAAATGACATCCCAAGTTCTCTGAATAAGTACTCGGATGTGCACTTTTGCCCATACGGACAGTACCGACTCTCTTTGTGCACAATATGCAAATTAGAATCGTGAGAATCCTCTTGTGAGAGGCTAAACGAACTTTTCACTTGTTAGACTTATCATTGCCCGTGGAAATACAAACACGAATATTTATAATTTCAAAATAAATACAATGTAGAATAATTTACCTTGGTATATTCCTTTTATTATTCAAGGGTGCGGAGACCCATGAAGATTGTGACACCGCCACATGGCTTCTTCAACAGGAGATGTCCTCCTTTTGAGCCTTCTCAGTCTGAAAATAAAAAAATAGTCAATAATTAGTATATAATATTAATAAGTTGGTTGTAACGGCCAAAATCCCGATATCATCTTGGTTGTGTGACATTTAGATTTAAGCATTGTCTTGTGTAGACGCCCCAATTTCATAATGGATAAATATACGCCACAAGAACGAGCAATATTTATTTACAACGATATAGTTTGGTTTAGGTTGTTTACGCAATTAGATGAATATTATTATAAATATTTAAATAATTGATTTCAATGTGTATTCAATCATGTTATACAAAACGAAAGTTGTATTTTTATTAAATAAAAATATATTTGTCCAAAGACTATTGACTAGGCTTAGTTTAAAGATGACAAGCTCGGTAAAAAAGCCCCTAACAATTACATTATGTCAATTAAAGTAGAATTTATATTATTTATTGTGAATAAATTGTATTTACAAAAAAAATGTAAAATTAATTAAATATTATTTTAAATAATAATACATCGAACTGAATCAAATCTGTGCTAATTTCTACGTAGAAGCCCCGCTCTAGGGGATAATTTTAAGGTAATTTCATTTATATTACTATAAAATTTAATTATAAGAAACAGTGATATAGAAAAAAGTTTTTATTTGGTGGGAATATTCATTTGTATGATTTATAAAAAAACTATATATAATCGTTAATCCTATGCCTGAGTAAAGTAAATTAGAATTTCTGTAATCTAAAGTGGTGTTATTTAAGTAGAATCAAGTGAATTTACCGGTGCTGAAAATGGCACAGAAAGCCGATCGCAAATATTTATGGCCAAATTATGTTGGGCCAAGATAAGCCCAGACAATCCTTTATACCCACCTCCTTATGCCTACACTAATATTGTTTTACATATAGCCAACTAATTCAGTAATTCACATTGTGTTAAATTTGTCGAGAATGCAACGTAGTGTGGATAGGGAGTCGAAATTGAAAAGGCCAAGTGAAAAGTTGTATTTCACCCCGAAAAACTTTCCGTCCGGTCCGTTGATAAGTTGCTGAATTAATGTTTTATTCCATTGTGAACGTCTCGAGTTTTGCGAATTTATGAAGAATATTATTTATAGTATCACATTTATATATACATTCAAGGATGTTTAGTATCTTCCTAATTATTTGTCTTCGCCATTAACGACGTTCTGTGTAACATTTCCCAGATATTCTGCTAAAGTTCTTTAACATAATTGTGCTACTTCAATTTTCGGGATTAATAGCGTCACTTGTATAGAAGAGTTTACAAATTATATATATATATATATATATGTATACACTTTCCCTACATTATTGTATATTTTAAATAGCTATTGTGTATAAATATAATATGGTGGATTTAATTTCAATACACGTAAAGGCGATAGAGCCTTCTGAGATGTAGGACTGTAATAATCGAGTGGGCGATGTGGAAAAAGTTATAACCATATGTCGCTATATGGTCACAAAAAATAAACGCACACCCTTGAGTTCCCCAAGGAGAGCCTATTTCTTCCCCGAGAAGGGGAAGTAGACTTGTCACGTCTAATTAAAGAAATACTGTCCCAAATAAAAGGAGACGATATAGGTTCGATTATATTGGGAAAGTTGGGTGAAAGTAAGGTGAGAAATAAACGCAACCCTTATAATAAAAATTGTGGTCAACAATGCGATACATCCGGACCATGACACAGTTAAAATAATATCTAACAATTGAACCCTTGTCAAGGGAAAAAAAAACAACAATGAAAACGTTTATATCAATTATTTTATTTATTGTATGTAGATATACGCCCCTAAATGCTATATGCTATAATTTGATGAATATTTATGAAATTTAACATGTTGGTGATATGTTGCAGTCACTCACAAGAAATTAGAGTAAGCCTGGAGGAGTTTAATATTAATAAGAATATAATATGTAGTTCAGACAAACGGAGGAGGCTGTTTTTGTTTACCTGTGTCCACGAGCTACACAGGTAAAAAGCTACGGTCCGTTTCGGCTATGGTTCGTAGAAAACAAGCCGATAGATAGATTTGTCGATGTTTTTTTTTATTATAAAAAATATATACACCTCGGCCTGTTGTTGTTGTAAATTGAGCGGTTATCGGTGCCCAACCGTGGCCTTCTAATATCGATTTTTTTCTCACCCGATGAGAATCAAGCGCCACGATCAGAATGTTTTGCTTATTTCAAATGAATTTGATGGATGATTTCTTCATGAATTTATTCCATTGTTATAAAATATCGTTTTGTCGGCAAAGTGCATCGCTAATTAGGGGACAAAGTGGCCGGTTGGGATTGTTAAAAGGTGTCCACTGAATCGTCGAGTTGATTATCGCGACATATCGAAAGCGGCAACAGGATTCGAATAAAAAAGTAGGGTTTTCTAAGCACAAAAACCACACAACGAAGCGCAACCGATCGTTTCTGTTCCGCATATGTCGATGGAATTCCCTTTGTCTTTTTTTATTGTTGACCTGACCGACCCAACTAACTAACGTCTCTATTAGAAACACCTACGCGCCATACTGTGAATTAACTATGTATAAATATAATAATTGAGGCCCAAGATCACATATGTTGTTTTCTTACGGCTTATAATTTTATATACAGAATAATCAGAAGATATTTGTAAATGTATATTTCACAAATCTGCGTTCTTTGGTTCGAAACCTACATACATAATCAGAGAGCGTGTACATATTTCTATATAAATTAATTTCATATCTTTTTATTTTTCACACTTTACCATATTTTATATGTTTCTTCATCTTTTATTTGTTAATACTCTTTATTTCATGTTCAACTGACGAATGCTTTATTATCATCACAGCGACTTGGGATCTCCCGTAATGTTCTAATGATACTGCACTATGATATAATAATAATATATATAAATAAATAAATATAAGAAAGAGATGCCCTCATATAAAAAAATACCTCATGATAATCAGGCCTAGTCCAAGTGGGTGTCATCAAGTGCTTTGAGACGATTCGAGCTTTGCAACGATTTTCTTTATACTATTGCTTTATCAATTGATTTTTGTATTATTTTATTTCAACTACAATAAATCAAACTTATCATACATCAATATTTATGGGACAAACTATATAGTTGAATGCAAATTTCAACAATAGTAATTTTATTGTATTTATATTATTATTCTGTGAATATCCGAAATATATTATACATTTTATGCACACAATAAAAATGCTAGCCGCATAATTGAAATCCTTTTTTGTCACCCTCTTGGCCGAGGTTTGATTATTATATATGTTTTTATATTGAAAATAGATAGGTTTACTACTATAATACTCGTTCGATTTTGGCATTTAATTTATTCTTGCAATATTGGGCAATTTATTAATATTATATTATCATACTGATTGTTTGTTTATAAATATTCATATGAAATAGACAGGTTAATTTATTGTGTTTGCATAGTTTATAACATTTAGCCTCTGGCCGTTGAGTGATTTAGGATTTGTTCTGTGGGAAACATTAATCAGATGCATTTTGTATATATGCAAATTGTTGCATACAACATGTAGTCATTATTACTTTTGAATATCAAATATACGTGAAACAGTCTCAAGGTGAGTATCGGCCATTTGCATATCTCAAACGATTCGCCTCATAAATAACGCTTTTCTATGAAACCGTGCTATAAATTAGGATTCGAATTGATTTATTATTTAAAAAAAAATAGGATATCATATACGTATATTTGTGTTCAAATAACAAGGTTGACTATTCGAAGTCAATATGTAAGGGCATAAGATTACGCGGGCTCTTGGCCAACTTTTCAAAGTTTCCCTACTGAATAGTAATGCCCCATCGGACGGCCAATATCTATGGCTGAGATTCCCATAAACCCAAAAGGTACATCCCGACATTACATACAGCCTATCTCACCAAATGATCCCATTTAAACTTGCCGATAACTTTTGATTTTTCCGACAGCAACACGGGAAAACAAGTAGGACGTGGAATTTTCCCATGCGTGAAAGAAAGCATTCAGAAATCGTATATTCGACTATGCCATAAATATATTGTTTTATTTGCTTTGGATTAATGATACCACGAGTCATGGGAACCCAAGGCGGAAATCCTTTGGGATTGGTTGGTGATTTGGCATATTTTAGGATCTTGTTAAAAGAACACAAGAGCGCCACATCAAAGGAATACAGGAACAGATTATAGGGCGGCTCGTATAAAAAGATTGTATTATTACCACACTCACATTTATAATGAAAAATAAAACATACGTGTCAATAGCAATCCCTGACGAATTAGACATTTTAATAGGGTCAAATCACACATTATAATATTTGACTATAGAATTGATCGTAACATAATTCATACGTGGTTTTAGACATACACTAATAAGGGCGAAGACTACTTAATCGTAGTATGTTTGATTACTTTGTGATTGGAAAGAGGCAATTTCAGAAAGTGACTTTCTAGAATAGCTAGCAAATTTGATGAACAGTCATTCATTCGGCCAGACATATGGACAATGGAACAAAAGATTATTGTTGTGGATGAGGTTTCTATAATTAAATGGAGTCACATTTGTGCCAATCAATGGCCATCCATTGTCAATGCGTTGAATATGCCGCAGGAAGGTTCGTATCACTATAATACATACAATAATCGAGATCCTTTGTAAATGTAATACAATGTTAAATTCGGCCACTATTACTGAGTAATGAAATATCCGATATTCCCGCAAGTACATACTAAAAGACCACTGTGCTCTTAGTTAAGCTGCTGCACTGAATGGCTTCTCAAAAGATACTATAAGTCTCGACAGCACATACGATTTTTTGATCCAAAAACCTCTGTTATGCAATATATTTTAATATAAATTAATGTATAATAGTTTATACTTTTTTTCCTGGATTTTAAGATTGTAACTGAGATCATTACTGAGTATATACATATATATAATATATATAATAATAATGTGTACAAAAATTAACGCGCGAATTCATACAATCAATGAACTTTTATCTATAGAAGCCATGCATTATTACATCGTACATTCGAATATGCCCGGTCCCGAATACATGTACACGCAATAGAATTTGTATTAGCGAGGCGGTAGAAGCAGCGCCCCAAGCGGCTGACACACTAAACCTTTGGTGCTACATCTCTTCTATGTCTGCTATGGTTTTGACGTCTTCACAAATATTATTGGCATATCTATATATGTACAGTGGTACCTCGAGATACGAATTTAATAAGTTCCGGTATCATCGTCTTATGTCAAAACAATCGTATCTCAAAGAAATTTTTCCTATACAATTCCATACAAACTGCCATTACTCCGGCCCCTCAAAAAGTCTTGTTTTCTTAAGAAAACATTTTTTTATCCAAAAAATGTTTATGTACATTTTGAAAAATCGGCAAGGACTAATTGGGAGGTGGATAATTTTAGGTCAAAATAAATAAACTAGTAATAACGCTCATAATAAATGTATATTGATTATAAATTCATTTTTATATGTACACATTCTGGCGCGAAATTCTAGTAGTGACCTTCCATAAAAATTAGCGATCATCTATAAAATAATTTAATAGCGCTTAAAAATTCGTATGTCGAGGTAGAAATTTTCCAATATTATCCGTCGTATCTCACAACATTTGTATGTCGAGGTACCACTGAATGTATGTGTAATAGAATTCACCAAATCTGAGCTGGCACTAAAGAATTACTAGTAATTAAAAAAAAACAGTGTTAACGCCATTACTGAGTTTTTTTACATTTATATTATTAGATGGATAAATTGAGTTTTCTGTGATGCGGATGCAAAAAATATTTGTATATATTTTTTATAGATTAAAGAGGTTCAAGCTTACGATCTGACATTATTCAATTCCACTTCACATTTATAAAGTAAGACCATTCGTACGGTTAAGAACGGATATCTATTGTAATATGAAGGTACAAAAAAATGAAATATAATAATAATATGTATTATAATGCGACTTGATCGCCTGTAATCCACGAGGACGGGCGAGTTCTGAGGGGAGCTCGGTGTTAATATCCCTTCAAGCCGACCTGTCTCGTGTATGAATAAAGTTATTTATATATTTTTATTCCCTTTACACTTTTTTTACTCTTCCTCACCTGCTTGACGCCCAATCGAATGAATGGTGAGAATTTGACCGATGAATGAATGACGGGAATATTATCAACGACTTGGAATGCGCGTGTAATAATAATATCGACAGCATGGAGATTCTACAATAATTAAAATATGTTGAAAAAATTGTAAAAAGGTTTGAGGGTGTCGCGTTAATCCGACACGATCGAAGAGAAGCGACTCGGTCGTAAATAAAAAGGCAAACGAGCCAGTCCGAGTAAATAATTGAGAGAGATCCGAGAATTAATGAGGCGTTCACATCGGATAATCGAGAGAATGTGTTTTGTTATCTGCCTTCGATACAAAGTGACTGCGACTTCTGGCGCTGTCGTATCGGAAATCAAACAAATTTACTAATCATTTGTAGCATGGTGGATGGCTCTGAAAATAAAAACAATTATTATTGGGAAGCTGGTTAATCGAGCGAGGGTTTATCATTTGGCATTTTCATAATAATAAATATAATATCAGAGAACTGTCTTTCCATAAAATTATTTTGACTGTGGAATTAATTCATACATAAATTGTGCACGCGCCTTTTTTTAAATCACCGCAAGATTTGCTCTCTAATCTAGTATTTGTTAAAAATTCCGCATTTAGGGCGATTTTCAATATAACAGTGTAATGCGAAGTGAGTCCTGCTAGATAGTGTGTGCACAAATAGACTAAACTTGTTTATATTGGTGTTCACGCACACGCTCTCATTTAATGATTATATTGAATACGGCCCTTAGTTCCTAAATTTAATTATTTAAATACCATTTATTATATCTGTTTAAACCATTAAATACTTATTTTACTGACAAATGTCCATCATTGCCGAACCGCATTAGGTTTTTCCTGTAATGGCAAGGTGATGATGGTTCATGCTTTCTTATAATGATTGATTTATATATATATA